>JALDNG010000142.1:632500-748956 GCA_024349245.1 Neodontobutis hainanensis | reverse complement strand
ACTATGTGTGCCTACACAAGTACACTAAATGCAGGGTTTCCTCTAAGGTAGCCCTGAACATACACAACCTATTTTCTTTCTCTTTACAACTAAACAGGCTTCTTTGCTGAGAAGCTACAAGGCGTTAATAATACCGTTGATCATCGTGTTGATCGTTGTGCTCTCACATGCTGACTAATGCACTCAGGGTCAGGCGTGCTCATGTACTGCTGTGTGCACAATGAGATAGAGGTAGTTGCATGAACGCTGAATATTGCCCTGTTTAACCACAGTTCATTTGAAAATCTGCTCCCTGCCATTTGTGTCAATTTCAGAAACAGACTAGGCTACTGTTTATTGGTAAAGTTTAATAATTAAAGCTACATTGATGTATCAAAATGCCATTCTGCCCAGGATCTTGTGGTCCCTTTTCCTGTACGATATTGCCATGTCAGTTGTAGAAGAAATGGAGAAGAAAGAGCCTGAACAGCGCAGCCTTATATGGTAAAACTAATCCAGTGCAACTCCCTCTCAGCAGCATCTCAGAACAGTTCATCATGACCCGAACCAGAGAGGCCATGCAGTACCAGAACTCCAAAGACCCAAAATAGCGGAAGCGGGTTTTGAGGTCCAGTGAATTGCAAATGACAGAATCAAGGCTGAGGCAGAAGCCGCTGGTGGGGACGGTAGCCAAAGCACAACAGGCTTGGGATACTTCCCAAGCAGCCAGATGGTAGGAACTAAAGGGTAAGTATGCATTTACATTTACGTTTACATTTAGTCATTTAGCAGACGCTTTTATCCAAAGCAACTTTAAAGTGAGGAAAACAATCAAAGCAATTTCAACAACACAAGGTAACAAAAAGTACAAGTGCACCAAAACTAGTTTGTTAAAACCCAGCCCAGTATAAGCTACACAAAGCTAGTACAAAGATTAAAGATAGGAGAAAATTACAAATATTTATTTTATTTGAAAAAAAAAGGAATAAATAGAAAATAAGTATAATTTAGTGTTGGTCAGTTAGGTGTTGACAAATTAGCTATTTTTTTCCTTTCACGTGGCCCATTGTATGTACTGAGAAACTGCTGAGTCTACCATAAAGGGAATATACTGGTAATCCACACAATGCGACTACAGCAGGTTAGAGAGTGATAGCACTAGAAGTAGGAAAAATGTCTGGATCAAACATTTGACTTAACAGGATTCTCTTGTTGCATGTAAATGTGCACTTTCTTTGCTGAACACACCTTCAAGGAACATAAATACACTGGATCTGATCCTCATTGCCACCTAAAAGAGGTTGCAGAGTTTTTATAATGTATTTAATCATTGTAATGATGCTGTGATGAGTGATTCTGATGATTGGCAATTTTAGCAGTGTCAACAGGTGTAGAAAAGAGTCTGTAAACCTTACATTATATAGCAACCTTGGCTTTTGAAAATTGCTGGGAAGAGCTATAAAGGAATGCACATGGGAATGAGTTTTATTTATATGGTCCACTGCTGTATGGCTTTACAGTGTCTGCCAGGCTAATAAAAAAAAATAAGTTGTAACTAAGATTACATACATGAAGACATTTCATTGGGGGAGATCTGCTCCAAAATTCACAATAAACACTGATAAAGCCTAGTTTTAAGAGACGTACATCTCAAGGATGCGCTGGGATGCCTCATCAGTGATGTTCTTGGGATCCCAGTAGCACCAGTCCACGGACTTGCCCTCTTTAACCAAAGCCACATTGTGGCTTTTTCTGTGGCTTCTGTGATGGAGCTTATTCCGCTTTTTCTTGCTGCTCCTGACATTCCAAGCACAACTAGATCTTTGGCTAAACCAGCAAACCCAGCAAACCCACAATAATCCACTTCAACTGGGTGATACTGCGCCAACCACCCTAGACTTCTGCACTGATCCACCAGCTTGGTGTATTTGGCCAGCTTCCTCTCATGGGCCCCCTCCATATAATATGCAGATGACACTCAACTCCACTTGTCATTTCAACCTGACGATCCGACGGTTTGTGCTCGCATCTCGGCGTGCCTGAGTGACATCTCACTTTGGATGCAGGACCATCACCTGCAGCTGAACCTTGCAAAAACAGAACTGCTTGTGATTCCGGCCAACCCAAAGACCCACCACAACCTCTCCATTCAACTAGGCTCATCAACCATTACACCGTCCAGCACTGCCAGAAATCTGGGAGTGGTAATTGATGATCAACTATACTTCACAAGTCATGTTGCCGGTCACTATAGAGTTATCCTCTAGTCTTGTCCAAACTGGATTATTGCAATGCTCTACTGGCTGGACTCCCTGCCTGTACTACCAAACCTCTGCAGCTGATACAGTGAGTGTTCTTTCTTTACCGTTCAAAGCTATTCTTTTGGCCTTCGAGACCACCTCTGGTTCCGCCCCCTCATATCTTTACACATTTATACAGACAGCACTCTGTAAAATGAACAATGTCTGGATGGTACCATTCCAAAAAGGAGAAATAAAATCACTCTCACATACCTTCTCTGGATCTGTTCCACATTGGTAGAGGATCAGCAGATTCTGTAGCCATATTTAAAAAAACACCTGAAAACACATCTCTTTTGTCAACCCCTAACTGACAAACACTAAATTCTACTTCTTTTCTATCTATTCCTTTTCTTCAAAAAAAAAAATCTTCTATCCATAGCTTTGTATACTGGGCTGGGTTTTAAAAAACTAGTTTTTAGTGCACTTATACTTTTTGTTACCTTGTGTTGTTGAAATTGCTTTGATTGTTTTCCTCACTTTAAAGTCGCTTTGGCTAAAAGCGTCTGCTAAATGACTAAATGTAAATGTAAATGGATACTTACCCTTTAGCTCCTACCACCTGGCTGCTTGGGAAGTATCCCAAGCCTGTTGTGCCTTTGGCTACCGTCCGCACCAGCGCCTTCTGCATCAGCCTTGATTCTGTCATTTGCAATTCACTGGACATCAAAACCCGCTTCCGCTATTTTGGGTCTCTGGAGTTCGGGTACTGCATGGCCTCTCATGATGAACTCTTCTGAGATGCTGCTGAGAGGGAGTTGCACTTGATTGGTTGTACCATATAAGGCTGCGCTCTTTCTTCTCCATTTCTTCTACAACTGACATGGCAATGTCGTACAGGAAAAGGGGCCACAAGATCCTGGGCAGAATGGCATGTTGATACATCCGTGCCTTAAAGCACCCTGGCTAGCCAAACTTGTTGATCTTATTTAGCAAGGATGGCTGCTGAGTCCTTTAGACTACAGTCAAAAGAGTATTCCCAACTGCGGCTTTGACTAACATTTTCATTGCATTCTGATAATATTCTAATAAAATATTATCAGAAGAAGAAGAAGAAAAAGAAGAATTACACACATTCATTCACATAGCTGTGGCACTGGAGGAA
Organism: Neodontobutis hainanensis; assembly: GCA_024349245.1. Taxonomy (NCBI): domain Eukaryota; kingdom Metazoa; phylum Chordata; class Actinopteri; order Gobiiformes; family Odontobutidae; genus Neodontobutis; species Neodontobutis hainanensis. Next base: position 745,572 of record JALDNG010000142.1, on the reverse strand, counting down.
AGGTGGGTTAAGTGCCTTGCCCAAGGACACAACAACAAAACACAACTGCAACTGGAGTGTTGCCATCAGTTGGGGGCAAAATTTTTCCGAATTTTAAAATGCAAAAATGCTGTACAATTACTTCTTATTAGGTTCCACTGCTTTATGACCAGTTACAGAAGGGAGCTAATAAGACATTAGCTTGGGGCTGGTCTTGAGATGATTTGACAACTTGTTGACAAAAAAATCTGAGTGAAATTGAGTCCTGTACAAATATACTTCCCCTTCATTCATCTTGAATGAAGAGGTAGAGTTGCTCCAGTCTAGCTCTCGGGCTACAAGCTGTCTGACTCACCTGTCAGCTTGCAGCCAGCATCTCAGCAGCTCTATACGGCTTTATGAGCAGACTCCATTCCCCTCAGCCCCACTGAGCTTTACACTCACTTTAGGCTGTTTACTTGTGTTTCTGATACTGTTCTATATTTCTCTCACCGTTTTTGCCTCAAGAACAAGACTTAATAACACTCAGTAAACTATAATATGCTCATTACCACTAAACAAACGTGAAAGTTATTTGCATTTACATTTACATTTATTCATTTAGCTGATGATTTTTTTCAAAGCGACTTACATTAAGCTCTAATTCACCAGTGTTAGAGCTGGAACACCACTGGTGACAAAGTGGTTAACAGTATTATTGCCAGCACATATTTATCTTTAACGTTCAGAGCTACAATTCACACTTAGCAGTTGATTATTATTTTGTTAAACTGGTTACAAACACAGACTTAAAATTATGTTAAATAAACTGATAATGTACCAATGATTTTTTTTGTCAGTCTTTATTGTCTCAGCAAAATACAGCTTTGGTCAGTATATTTTTGTCAGGAATCTTGTCTTGTATTTTTTGTGCAGCATAAAAACAGCAATGCCTTTGTTTGCACTGAATGTATGTATTTTTATTTGCATTGTGGTCTTGTTCTTTGTTGCTGATTGTTTATTTGTTTGTTTATCTGTTGAATTAATGTGGAAGGAAAGTCATGGAGACTCTGAAAATGTTAATTTCATGAAATCCATCTGGGCATGCATTAAAACCCGCAGGCTCTGGAATGAGGCACAATGGTGCTATTTTCTGTCTGTCTAATGGTGTGAATAACGCTATGAGGGATGCTGTTATAATGTAATGAGAGGCTGATCGATAAACTGTTGGCTAGAAAAACATGCACAGCTGTAGTTCATGGGCATGGCCCTATCATTAAGAGAAAAAAAGACTGGGGTTATGCAAAGCAGTAAACACAATTACACTAAGCAAGTGTAAGAGACTCTCCAAAATCAACATATATTTTTACGCAAAACATTAACATTTAAGTGGGAAAAAAAAACAATATCTTTACATGACAGTTACATGAATATTTATCATTCTTCGGGTCATTTGTGGTGTTTCTGGAAAAAAAAAATCTTGCAGAAGGTGGTCTAAAGCCTCTTAAAGAGAGACACTATCTTGCACCCGATGAAATGTTTCAGTGGTGCATGGTTCATTTGCAATCTTCCACCTGGAGCAGGAGTGCTCACTGAAACCAGTCTGGTCTAAAATTAGGCATGGTCTGGCTCAATTGTACTAAAGACATACCTGCTTTGTGCTTTCACTGGCACAGAATGGTAAATCAAAAATAAAAAGTACAGTGCAGTTGCTCTGTTTTTGAGCCTTGGTTTGCTCTATTCTTGAACATATAACAACAATAACAACAATAACAATTGAAAAGGGTGGATCTGGAACTGGTTCATACTCTGAAATATAATAGACCAACAACATTTAAAAAAACAACAGAAAGGACAAGATGTGAAAAAGATCTTGACTGCTCCCCATCGTAAAAGGTCATGTATACCAAGCTCTAACCCAATGCACCCAAAAACTGAATCAATCAAATCTTTATGTATTTAAGTGGTAACCCATAAAGTTTACAACTCACTACCAAAACAAGCCAGAATGACCAATCATGTTCAAGTACCTTTAGAAATGTCAATGTTGTGTGTCCTCTTTAAACCCTCTGGCAGACAGTTCCATGAGTTTTGAAGCATAATTATTGAAGGCTGCATCGCCAAGCGTCTGTTCTTGTTTCTGAAGCAGCCAGCTGTTGAGGGTCCCAGAGGATCTGAGGGGTTCTTCTTGGTTAGGATTAAAAGCATATCTGATATCATCTGGAGCAAGTCCATGAAGTCCTTTTATAAACTGTTAAAAGTTCCAACCCTATTATGAACAGGCAGCCAGTGGAGTTATTTTAAAGTGGTGTTAAAATCGAGTGCTACTCTCTTGATCCTCATCAGAACTAGGGTTCCTGCATATTGTAGTAGTTTTGTGTTATTGTGTTTTTTTTAAAAAGGGGAGTATTGCAGTACTCCTGCCAGATATAAAAGTGTGGCTTTGTCAAAAACAAGATGAATGTGGCAAATTGTGTATTTACATGGCGCACTTTGAGCATCAGTTGACGAGAGATTGGTCAGTGCTTTCGCGTATTACAGCTTGGAATATGTTAGAAATACATCCTAATTTGTGGAAAAACTATTCATTTGCCAAAACAAAGTTGCATATAATTTTATGTAATAAAACAAATCAGGTGGTTGTATTCCTAGAGGTATTACTAGAAACATTACATCATAAACAATTCCTGCACAACTGGGTTGACATTTACAGACGAGTGCTGATTGTTTATGTTGTTCAGATCCCTGCTTCACACTCAAAAAGTTTTGCGCCTCCATTGCTGCCACAGGCTCTTTAGAAGCTGCAGCGAGACACCCTCCTCTGTGATTAATGACTCTCTATGAATAGAACATGCAGCGTTAAAACATTTGATTGATGCTTTGACGATTGCCAAGCGTCCCAGCATACATCATTCCGGCTTTTCATTCTGCTTTTCAGACGGGATCAAACCGGAGGAAGAGAGCAGCCAGAAAGTAAAAATGACTTGATGAAGAAGCTGTGTCGTTGTGATGGAGAAAAACAGCCTCCTCCGCGGCATCCACGCAGAGTTTTTAGAGTCAAACTGTGAAATTAGTATAACTTCTTATCAACATCTTTAATTTCTCTCCACCTGATGTGACAATGATCTTCTGAAATGGCATAATTGTGTTGATCCGCCAATGTCTGTCGTGTCTTGATTTTTCTTCTAAACAAACATTGTTTATAGATTTACTTCCACTGTCAAAAGTGTTTTAACATTAAAAGGCAAGGGTGCACAACAAGAAGGTTGTGAGTTCAAATCTTTGGCCAACTCTTTTTGTGAGAAGTCTGCATGTCCTCCCTGTGTTACTGTGGGTTTGCTCATGGTACTCCGGCTTTTTTTACAATTTAAATTTAAATTTAGATCTTTTATCACTTTGTATTGTTAAGATGATGCAACTCAGCCTTGTCCAAATGGATAAATTATTTTTTATTTTCAAACTAGCTGGTTGCTACCATGCCGCCAGAGGAAAACAATAGGCATGCTCAAAATGCCTGATACCACTTTTTTTTAGAATGTGATTACTCACTATGTAACTCACAGATACAGTGTGTACCTAGACAATGCGGTAAAAAAAAAAAAAATTGTGTCATTTTCTGTTCTCTTGTTTGTCACTTTGTGTGGCTTGTGACATTTACAAAAGGCAGAGTCGTGTTTACAGTTTGCTCAACTTTTGTCATCTTTAGCGGAAAGGGAAACTCATACTGCACTCACTCTTCTGGAATTGTAGTATCAGATATTGTGACAAAAGTGATTCATGAGTAAAAAAATCTGACTTCAAATGATCTACTGCCCTATCCTGACTGCTCTATAGGATACTTTTGCGTTTTGGGTACCTTCTCTCAGACACCTGCTTCTATCTATAAATGATGGGCAGGGCCAAAGGACATGTCGGAGCCAATCCACACAGCCAGAGTGTGACAAGGCCACGCAGAGTGACAGGACAACACACCGCTTCCCCAAACTGCATCTACATTCAGCACACACTTCACACATTCCCCCTCTTCTGGGATGACAAGTCACGCCAGGAAATAGAGGTTAAAAATGAAGGAGGCGGACGGGAGCTGCAGGCATTGCTGAAAAATGTTGGCTTATTTTAAGCTGCTCGTTCCTCAGATAGTCCATGTGTTTTCTGTGGGTGAGAGAGACACATTAAATCTTGATTACATGCCATATGAACAGACACATCTTTAGACACTTTTACATACATGCATATGTCTTTGAATCACATTTGAACTTGATATGTCTCACACACATCAGATATATGCATAAGCCTGATATATTTAGGTTGCTATATTAAATTTTTGACAGACATTAGAGCTCGTTGGAGACTTGCAAGTCTGGGACCAAGTCAGTTGACAGAGAAAGAGATGGGGAATACAGGGAATTGCAATTGTGGGATTGGTCTTAATTATTCGAATGATTGTACCTGTCTGTCAGTTACAAACAATTACTAATCAATGCCTGAGGCCACAGAGGTATTAGTGGCCTACAAATCACAAAGTGCAAACTTAGAATGCTGAGCCCTGGGCCATTTATTTATTTGTTCTCTACCACTTTGTCTCATTAGGGGTCATGGGTGACTGGAGCCTATCCCAGCAGCTTTGGGTACACCCTGGACAGTGGCCAGTTAGTTGCATGGCTAGCCCCGGGCCAGTTGGTCAATAAATAATAAAAATATCCATTTGCTAACGCATACACAGACCATCAACCTCTTTTATTGCTTGCTTTCTTGAGTTGAGTTGTCACCTCATTCTAAAAGATGCAGTAAAGTGCACTGTTCGTCTGTTCAACATAATTGTGGCTAATAGTTTGTAGCCATACATTGCTTAGCCTCAGTGCCTGTGCTCCTCCACTCCTCCACAGCACTAAACGTACAATACTCAATACTCAATACTCAAATCAAACTATGCTTAGGTGTATGAAAACAACAAAAAACATTGAATTTATTCATCAATGAATTAACATTGCAAAACTCCATATGCAAAAGGAGTATATACACCTCTACATTCCTTGTGCTTAGACTATATAGAGTGCTCAAACACATTCACTCCATCACTATCTACAGTGTAATTTTGATGATGAGGCTGTTTTGCAGCATCTCCCAGCTGTTATGGCCAAGATAATGAGAATATGGCACCTGTTAGACATTAAGAATCATAGCAGTCTGTCTGGTCTGGCTCCCTTCCTGTTTACCTTCCTCTGCACTGTATAGGATGCTGCATGATGGAACCAATGGAGACACTTGTTTCTATCTAATGCTTGCCACACAGAAGTCATTAGGGAGCTCTTTAAAACTGAATCTCAAAATGGGAATACCAGTTTAAAGACATATGGCACTACAGTATATTCATCGGCAAGTAGTTATTTACATTCCACTATTTCAGCTGTCAAATACTGTTTAGTTCTTTGTGGCTCGTTGCATGTTGAATTCTTTCAACTCATGTCTGAGCCGGTATCCTCTGTTACAACCATGTATTTTAAGAAGGAATGTAGACCTGCATGGCATGGCAACCACTTAGTTTCTTTTGGTAAAGAAGCCAAGCAAGGTACTGTATATAGTCTAATTTCAATGTGCATATTGACAATCAATGAAGATCATTTTAGATACTCGATTAAAAAGAAAATACCTCACACTTAGATGATCAGCTTCCTAGTTATTAAAGCAGAGTCAGTGAAAGGTATCACAATTCATTCATCAGAAGCACAAGGCATCATGACATCATGGCTAATGGCCTCAGTTTATCAATGTCTCAAAGTGGCACTCATCACCAAAGGTAAAGAACAGCTCAAACTAGTTTCCTTAGAGCTACAAAGAGTAGGCAGCAGATGGAAGCACTTTAAACACAGAATGTGAAGAAGGGCAGATTCACACATGATTGAATTTACTTAGTCCACCACCTGTGGTATGGGCTGGCGTCCCGGAACAGAGACCAAACGGCATGCTATATATACTGTACAAAGATTTTAACGCTACACTGTGTGTTTGTGTTTTTGCCCCCGTTTTTCATGAGCTGAAAAGGCCTTTTTCTCTTAAATATTGTTCACAAATCTGTCCAAATCTGTGTTGGTGAGCAGATAATCCACCCCCCTCACAGGTGTTGAATATCAAGATTCTGATTAGAGTGCATGAATATTGCATAAAAGGCCACAGTCAAGCCGTACTAAAAACTAGTCAGTATCTGGTGTGACGACCATTTGCCTCATGCAGTGCAACACATCTTCTCATAGAGTTGGTCAGGTTGTTGATTATGGCCTGGGGAATGTTGGTCCACTCCTCTTCAATGGCTGTGTGAAACTGCTTGATATTGAGAGGAACTCATTCTATACTTCAATCCAGAGCATCCCAAACATGCTCAGTGGGTGACATGTCCTGTGAATATGCTGGCTACGGAAGAACTGGGATGTTTTTAGCTTCCAGATTATTGCAACATGGGGCTGCGCATTATCATACTGCAACATGAGGGGATGGTCGTGGATTAAGGGCACAACAATGAACATAAGGATCTTGTCACAGTATTTTTGCATTAAAAATGCCCTCAATAAAATGCACCTGTGTGCATACCATTACCCCACCGCCACCATGGCTCCTTTAATCCACAACGTTGATATCAGCAAACCACTCACCCACATGACGCTGTCTTCCATCTGCCCTGTACAATGAAGACTGGGATTAAGAGAACAGCTCTCCAAAGTGCCAGACGCCATTGAATGTGAGCATTTACCCAATAAGTCTTTTTTGTGTGTGTAGTATTATTTTGCAGTGCCAAATTGATTCAGTTTTTCACTTTTTTTATGAAATAAAAGCAGGCCGGTCACTTTATTGTTAGGAGGAGGTTGTGGAGCGTAAGGTAGGCAGTTCTGGGGTAATGCCTCTTTAAAGTATGACACTTCCCTTACAGAGAGAAGTACATCCAGAAAACCCCTACAAATACTTCAATCTGGTTTCCAAGCTAAGGACAAAGCCACACATTGAGACAATAAGTATTTTACTTTTGTAAGTTTCTTATTTAAACAAATTTGTTTGATTTGATTTAATTCAACAAAGTGGCCTCTTTATCAAATAGGTTAACAAGATTCATTCATTCATTTTCTACTGCTTTATCCCGTTAGGGGTCACAGGTGACTGGAGCCTATCCCAGAAGCTTTGGGCCTGAGGCGGGGTACACCCTGGACAGTGGCCAGTTAGTCACAGGGCTGACATTTAGACATAGACAGTGACAGACAACCATCCACTCTCACATTCATTCACTCAGGACACTAGATTTGCCGATTAATCTATACATGCATGTCTTTGGACGGTGGGAGGAAGCCGGAGTACCTGGAGAGAACCCACAGTAACACGTGGAGGACATGCAGACTCCTCACAGAAAGACTGGAGACGGCCGAGAATGTTTGAGTTGGCCTGGTTTTGAACTCATGACCTTCTTGCTGTGAGGCATGAGTGCTAACCACTCTGCCACGTGCACCCCATTACATATTCCATTGACATAGCTTATCGATGGAATATGCCATGTCTCAGGTGAAGCTGCTCCGTTTTAACACTCATCAGGCACTCAATATTCCTATTTTCCCAAATGACAAATGGATTCCCAATTCTTCATTTTTGCAATGACTTTCTTGAAATTACATTTTCACATTAAATTGACTAATATTGTGACAGGGAATATGCGAGGAGGTAAAGGCAGGTTTGGGATAGGACTGTGCCATAAAACATCTGTAGGGAAATCAGAGGCATCGGCTGACCACACAGCGCTCTGGCCCCAATCTTCTGCCTTTAGATATGGCGAGCACATGGAAGCAGCTGGTAGGGTTGTGTGCAGAAAACAGGCTTATGCAGCAGAACAACTCCCCCCATTGGCTAACAGAAGCACTCCCGCGACGCACTTAGGATGTCATGCTTGGAATTGTGCGCAGAGTGGGGGGTAGTTTCCACAGAGATTAGCAATGTGAAGACACTGGGAGGCGGAGGAGCAGACTGCAGGGATACAGGAAGCAAGGAGAAACCTGGATGTGTGTTCGCCTGAAGCAGCACGCAACAACAAATAGGCAGAACAATAAGTGTGAAGGGAAACAGCAAGATGCATACATTCTTTGGTTCCACATATGAGATAAAAGCAACAGAGGCAATATATTCAAAACCACATACTGAGAGGATCTCATTCAACACCACTGTAATGCCCATTGTTATGTCTCCATGTTAACTATTAGCCGAGCCAAATTCATGAGACCTACTATCAGAGAACCTCACTATCACTGGAGTTGGAAATGCAGTTTTAAGAATGATGTAAATGTTCTAACCATTACCAGTTTTGTTCCAACATTAGCCATTGTTTGAATGCAACAAAAGTTGCTAATTTGCACATATATAAAGGTTTCTTGCTTTCTTGTTCACATAACATCTTTAAGTTAAATGTATTGTATTAAATTCAGGAAGTAAATTTTTTTATGTGCAATTAGAAGCTTTCTATGCTGCATGGAATTTAGATAATTTTTATGAATAAATAGCTACTCAAAAGCGATTGAAATATGTCTGCTCATGTCCACAAGATCAATAAATCATTCAGAAATGATAAACGTTACCAAACTACCACTTGTAGCCTTAGCAACACATCCAAGGGTCAAGCCATAATACACATCAATGAATAAATTGTTGTAATTACAGAATTTCACAAAGATTAGCTATAAAACACACAAAGACATTTGTTTTGAATTGAATTTATGGTAGAAGAAAAACTGATTAGCACAAAACACCATCCAATTCATTTTCAGCAGCCACCAGGTACCTTGTCCTGTCTATAACCGGGGACTATAGCATGCTTTTTGATGTTGCTGAAGGAAGGCAAAGTACTTGGAGAAAACTCATGCACATTTTTTTCTGTCTTGTTATGATGCATTGCCATTTTGGTTTGGATGTAGAAAGGGGCCGGCAACAATAAGTCTTGGCTTCGGGCTACACCCTTTTGGTCTATGTGTATGAAAGTGTTGTATTGTTTTATGGGGACCAAAATAAAAATGGAAAAATTAACCACCCATGACACACTTTTAGTCTTTTGCAAATAACTGTCATACATGCTGTCAATATTGTTATTTCTAAGTACTGATAATGTATGAATATGTCAGAATATTTTTAAGGAAAAATATTTAGCATAGTTCTTTGATGTCCCATATTCCCTTTTTTTTATTTTGAGATTCTATTTTCCCAGATCACATCAACACTCAAACTTCTGACCAGCTGCTTAGTTGAAGTTAAACGCTGAAAGGATTCTGAAAATGTTTGTGAAAATAGCCCCAGAACAAGCAAGTGGGAGCGAGAGGAAAAGTTTGTTTATAGCTGCACACGTCTGCAAAGCCAAACATTTGGGTTAGTAATATATCTGAGGCTTAGCAGCATATGGTGTAGCTATGGCTCTCTAGGTAATTGAGGCACGCAAACAGTTTCGCTCTGGCTTCATTCAGCTGTTTTAAATGTCTGAAGGGACCGTTTTCACCTTTGTCTACTTAACGAAAGATCAAGTTTTCGCTTTCTTTCTGGGATGTTTCTTTCCAACTCTGTCACATTTCTATCTTCCCAGCACACCGCCATAATCTCCCCCTACAAACCATTTCAGGGCTCTTTTGTAAAAGTTGCACTGGACATGAATTTTACATGGGTTGCTCACTGTCTTCTGTCAATACAACCCGCTGACCACGGCAGGTTCACTCTTCCCACACAGACACACTTTAACCCCACTAAAAACACACAAAACAGCATGACCCTCGCACTTGAACACACATTTGAGAAAAATCTCAATTCTCCTCTTGTTGAAAACTCAAGCTTGCAGCGTATTAGGAACACAGATGAAATGCCTCAGATCAAAGACTTTCTGATGGCTGCATGATGTTTTATTGATCATAAACCATGTTAAGTATTTGGAGGGTGAATATCTTCTGCGAATATTATTTCTTTTTCAGCTAGAGCTTGGTATGTTTTCCGGCAGTAGGTCTGACAGGAGATGATGTTCCTAATGTGACACATTAAAAGGAAAAATATATCCCAGAAGCAGAACTCCTGCAAGTTACTCTTATGATTTTAGACAGTTCAGTTGAGGCTTTTTGGTCATAAACAACGTCTCCATCAAAGGAAAACAAGAAAGTCAAGTCACTAAAAAAGGTGTTAGAAGTGAAACTTATGAAAGAACTTCAAGTCACTGAACGGAAAGGAAGCTTACAGACTATAGTTACAAATACACTTTATATTGCATTTAAGGTAAACAATATGTTAAACACATTTATGAACACATATGAAGCCAAGTCACTTAAATAATATACTTGAATATATTGAATGCTTAGAAATAAAAACAAAATGTACATGTAAGGGCAGACAAAAAGCCTTCTAGGCAAATAAAAAACTTTTCTAATTTGGGAGAATAAATAGTTATTCATACAATCATCATAATATATGGTTATATTTTAACTTGTGTAATTCACCTTTACTGTTGTAAAGATTTGGGCGAATTACCTATAATACATGTATAAGTGCATCTCGGTAGTTCTCAGTGTAACTTTGGGGTAACAGACAAAACTAAGTGCATTAAAATCCTCTTTTCCTGAGCTCCGACAGCACAACTGACTTTAATTGACCTCAAATCTCTTTGCATTCCCTTTAGGTTGTTGTTAGATCAAAACTTTATTTTGCAATACTTGCTCACATCAATGCCATTTTCTGTTAGCGTACAGATTACTGGGAGGGAAGAAAGTGAGAAAAAGTTGTGAAGTTGCTCCCGATGTTGGTGTTGAGGCAGAGCGGACAACTCTGAAATTGAGGATGTACTTAAGGTTAACGTTACTGACCTGGAAACTGGAACAGGCTTGGATTTTCTAGGGTATTGGCATTTCATTTTACTGGTGCAGGACTCTCAAATTCATTGGTGGAAATAGTCTAGAAATGGATTGTCAAAGACCTCCAGGGAACTAGGAATTAAGAGCAAGACTGCACAAAGTGTGAGTAATTGGAAAGAGTCTGCAATGATACAAACTGTGACCGCATTACATTCAGACACAAGTATTAGGCTATGTGTGGTAGATCTCAATGTGTGGTCATCAGATTGAATGCAGTGGTTACTTATACATTATCTGGTTATTTATTAGTTACAGAAGCTGGACAGAACCAATACTTAACGCTTGTGTGCTATAGGTTTATGAGATTGGCTCTTTAATAATAATTTGCCTGGTGCTAGGAGAGTCAGGGATGATATATTGTGCCTGGGGTTGTCTAAATTTAACAAAACACCTTGTCAGACTTTAGCAGGCACAATGTGTTGACTACTCAGCTTTTAAGTAAAGTGAAACAGCACTACGACTACTCTTGTCAGCGTGAGGAAGTCTGCCAGACGCAAATAGTCCCAGCAAGTGTTCTATCCCAGAATATTATACCACATTTGATTCCTGTGCCTCAGTGGGGTTTTGTGATATCACCACAAGATAAAAACACGCAGTTCATTGCTCATTACCCCAAACTTTGTCTCGACGTCTATTTGTCTGAGTTTCTTTCTGTATTGTCTATCTGATTCGCAATTTAAGAGAATCTCATAGCCTTGGGAGAAGAATGTGGCGATATTTATGAGAATAAATAGCTGTCCAACACCTTATTTCCATCTTTCCTTCCTTGTCATTGCAACAGATCTTTTGCCTTCATTTCCAAACCCCGCCTCATACCCAACGCACTGCTTCCTGTCTTTGTTTTCTCCTCTTTGTTCTCTATATTGCATCTGTCTCTCAAACGCTTTACTTATCTCTGGAGTCCTTTTTATCCCTTACCCCCTCCCCTTTCTGTCAAAGTCCTCTTTCAATTGCTATCTCGCCTCAGTCCCTCTCTTTTTTTGCCTCTCTTCTTTTGACAGAGCTGTATGAGGTGTCTCTCAATCATGGTGAAGTCACTTTATCATGTAACAGTCTGCGACAGTTGGAGGAGCGGCTTTGGGTGGCACCGAGGTTTTGATACAGAACATGTCTACACATACGCCAATGTAGACATTGTATACTATTCACATACATGGGGTATATACATGCATTTAGCAGCACTAACTGTATACTGCTGTATGAACATAAAGACTAACACTTTTAGAGATCAAGATTGAAACAAGACAGACCATGGCAACATGAGACTGAGGGCCAAGACCAGGGGCCTCATTTATAAAAGGTTGTGTAGGATCTCTACTAAACTAGTGCGTATAAATCCCACCTGCAGCAAAAATGTGCACAATCCTTCTCACGTCATGCCGACTCCATTCAGCCAAAGAAGAACAAAGAAAATGGATCTGTCAATGAATTTTGTATAAACATAAGCCGTTATTTTGTGGGTTTTAACAAAAAAAACAAACAAAAAAATAAAACGCAAGGTAGCGGAAGGCACGAGCCAGTCAGTGCAGCATGACCACCTGTGGATGTGTTTTACAGTGAAGCTGCTCTCAGGGTAAAAAGATTGCAGGGAAACTGGAACTGCTTTTATAATTTTAACATATTAAATTATATTTAACAAATTTAATCTATTTTAATAAATAAAAAAAATAAAATTTAAAAATATAGAGCCACTGCACTTCAGCGAACGTGCACGGTTTCATGAACGTGCACGACTTCATGAACATGCAGGAACCCCGGCGCTCGTGCACGCAGTGAACGGTGTTTGATAAATAGAGACATTCTGATAAATAGAGGCATTTTATGAAAAAATAAACAGCATCCTTTTTAACTAAGACAGTACTTTTGCTTAATGACTATTCCAAATAAAACTGATATGTTTTTAGAGAGAAATAAAAATAAATTAAACAATATCATACACACAACAGTCAGTTTTAAACCTGCTTCAGTTCATCACCTCATCATGAGGGTTGCTTTTGTGTTTCCAGAATGTGCGTACACATAGGTCAGAGTTTGCGTAGAGATATGCACAGTTTCACGCCTAGTTGGACTTCTATAGATATTTTTTTAGACATTTATTTTTCTATAGCCCAATATTACACCAACAGCCGCCTGAAAAGCCATACACACGTTATTTGTTAGTAAGCAAGCTTTATAAATGAGGCATGATAGACTCAAATAGATCCCAAATGACATGTCATGGCAGTGTTAATTTAGTTGACAATCAATTTTCACAACGTATTTTTGCGGTCGAAAACAAAATAAAAACATTTTATAATCAACATTTTCATTAAGGAAAAAAAAAAAAAACTAGAATGAACAGAGACAGAGACGGAAGCGGTGGCAGTGATGTCAGACGCAAACATTTGTTAGCCGCGGGAAGACGTGAGGCGATGAAAAGAGAAAATAAATACCAAATAATGTTAAGACTTGGGAGGAAAAGAAGGATGGGGGACATATTTCACACAATGGTAAACAACTGTGCGCAGCTATCATTACTGGGAGGAACACAACAAACATGAAGCGACATTTGCAAGCAAGTCATCCCAACATTCAAAGATATGAAGAGTGTCTTATTAGACCCTCAGAGAGAGTCTGTGCCGATACAGACTTGCTCACTGCGTGTAACACTGGAGTCCGGTCCTCACAGACTCCAGACAGGTGTAGTTCCACGAGCGCTGTGGAAGCATAAAATTCTAAAACCAGATGTGTAATATTATTATACAGTAATATGAAGTAAAGAGAAAATAGTTTAGTTGTTTTTACACATGTTGTTGTGCAATAGATCACATTGTATAATTTTTCAGTTAGTTTAATTCATGTTCACAAACACCGCACTAAACACCATTTGACAACTGTCAGTGCTGTCCCCAATATGGAGATAAACAAAGCACTTTGGTTGACCCTGGTGCTGTTTTTAAATCATTTGTTGTACAATAATTTAAAATGAATGTTCATCTATGAATTCATCAGCCAAAAACCTCCAGGAGACAACAAATCTCTGCAACAGACCAACTTTGCCCACAACCGCTACTGTCTGATATGTCTGATATGTTGTTTACCCACAATACAACACCCCACTCACGACAGAAGCCCAGTGGTTTAAAAAAAAAATAGGAGAACTTCCTGTAATTGAAGCCCAGTGGTTTTTAAAAAAAGAGGAGAATTTTCTGTAATTGAAGCCCAGTGGTTTTTAAAAAAAGAGGAGAATTTTCTGTAATTGATTCAGCCAGAGGTCGAGCAGCTTTCACACCACAGATGGACCGCACCAGAGTGCGGCGAAAGTCTTACTGAGACTGAGACCGTTTAGTCCGCACACAGACCCAAACAAACCAAACTTGGGCCAAAAGCTTCTTTGGGCCAACCTAAACAGTGCCATTGTGAAAACAGCCTCACATGCTTTTTTTGTAAATGTGAAAACATCACTGGCAGAAAATGTACATTAAACATCTTGTGTTTTCTTACGACTTAGTTTTCAACAACATTATGCAGAGCAAAATTGATTTGTCACTTGCTATTGTCAATACCCTTGGTGACAGAGAGGACCTGCTTCAGTCAGAGTGAGGGTAGTGCACAAGTTAGAGCCTACTCTGTGATCGAGGGAACTCCAGTCAGCTGCGAGTGACGCTACACACCGAGGGACTCGAGGGAGGAGTGGAAGTGGGGAGGGAGTGACTCCCTGGGAGTCGATTGGGAAAGCCCGTAAACTCAAGTGTGTTAAGACTTTAGTAATGTGCTGTGTTTGTGCACATATATTAACATAACACACCACGTTGTCTAGTTGAGTTAGTTTAATAAAACTAGCTTACTACTAACATGTTACGGCCAGTCAGGTAGAAATTATTACTTAAGAAATAAACTAAATATAAATGCATTACCCGTTTTGCAATTTCCTCATTGCGGGATTAATAAAAGGATTTCTTATATTTTAGTTGACTAAATCTATTGTAGATATAAAGACTAGACTAAACTTTTAATGTTGACTAAAACTAAAAAGGATGAGATGACTACAACTCAGTGTAATTTTAGTTAAATCACAATTTGCTGTCAAAAAATTAACAGCAAGTCCAGGTCCAGTTTTCAACCAAGCCGTTAGTGTTTCATTCAATCCCACTTGACATCCTAGACTAGAGTAAAAATGAGTTTCAGACAATAACAAGATCAAGACTTTTGAAAATGTAAGGTCTTAAGACGTTTTAAGACCAAAAGTTTAACTATATTTGCATTAATTTTATCATAAACCTGTATTTGACATTTGCTCAGCGTTGACTGCATTGCTATGTTTAATTTTTTTGCTGATCTTTATTGATATGAGCAGGTGTGAGTGACCAAGCAAGGCTGGACCGGAGGACTGGAGCAGTGTAGTGCAGGACCAGAACCAGACTGGGGATGGGATACCACAGTGAGGTACAGGACTGGAGGTCAGGCCGAATACCCCATGTGCCAATGCTCTGACAAGCTTCAAACTCAAAGCTGCAATTTTCTGACGTGACTAATGACATCGACCCTGGAGGGAATCACGTGACTGGTTCAAACCAGTATATTCAAACCAGTATATACCGCTTTGTCACTTGAAACTTTGCTGCGAGTGCTTCACCAGCTTTTTTGCCGCGTAATATAACTTCTGTATATAGAAACCCAAAATTATGCACATGTGGGTTTGTGGTTGTAGGAGTTTGCATAGTTATCATTTATTATCACTGCTTTTGTATGATCATTATCATGAAGCCAGCAAGGAAGAGAACCCGTTTTCCAAAGTGGGAACATTTTCAGCTCATCAGTCCTGATAAGGTATGTGCTTCATTATATCTTGGTTATGCTACTGCACCTGTCTGTCTATAACTTAAGCAACGTTATATTAGTGGCTAATACTGGCAGTAATGTTGGTACAAAAGCTGGTACATGATGTATTTGACGTTAACATTAAGTAGCATTATAGTGGATTATCCAATCATTTATTTGTTTGCATACTGCCATTTACAAAATCCAAAATTGGCATATAGTGAGTCATCAGTGCTGAGGCACTTCAAGCCACACATGAGTGCATGCAGGAAAACACAGATCATGGTAGGCTTTATTTACTATAGATGAAATGGGCTTTAGTAGGAAAGCTGGACTCCAAATACACTCTGCCATCTAGACAGGCTCTAAAGAAGATGGTGGATGACAAGTATGAGGCAGAGAAGACCAAAGCCAGGGTTCAAGTGCAGAAAGTGGAGGGAGTGAGTCTGACTTCTGATATGTGGCCCTCTATTAATATGGATGCATATCTTGCAGTCACTTGCCATTTTGTGCTTGACATTGCAAAGCTGGCCATGGTACTTTTAGGGTGCCTGTCATTCCCTCAAGACCACACTTCTGAAAACATCGCAGCTGCTAGAGAGAAGCTGAGAAATGTGCAAATAAATTTTACAGTGATGAAGCTGATCCAGGAGGAGGACACACAGAAAAGAAACTGGCTCAGTCCAAAAACGGTGTAAAAAATATTGTTTCTCAATAAAAGTCTTTAGAGCTTCATCCCATTTACCTAATCACACCCTCTGTTTCTCTGTTTTGTTGGTAGCCATTACTTCCTTGTTGACCCCCACAGGCTTGTACAGTAGGCACTAGGCATGATGGGTGCATCACTTCATCCACCTCTCTTCTTACCCTGATGCACCATCACTCTGGAACAGGGTCAGTCTGGACTCATCAGATCACATGACCTTCCATTGCTCCAGAGTCCAATCTTTATACTCCCTGGCAAATTAAAGCCTTTTATGACGACTAGCCTCACTGACAAATGGTTTTCTTAAGGCTACACAGCTGTTTAGTCCCAATCCCATGTGTTCCCTTCACATTTTGCGTTTGTGGAAATGTTCTAACTTTCCCTATTAAACTTAAATGTGAGTTCTACTGTTGTTTTTTTTCTGATTTCACCAAAAGTTTAAGTGATTGCCGATCACCATCATTCTAGATTTTTTTCTGACCACATTTCTCCATAATTCCAGGTGGTAACTTTTTTGGGGCCGGACAGTGTATAACATAAGCTATAATTAAAACTATAATACTATGTTTTTATTCTGTAAACTACGGCTTTTTAAGTCTGAATAAAAAAGTAAGCAGCCAATCACATAGAAGACGATAAATAAATCTTAGGCTAGATCAGAGTGATAAAATAAACAGGATGATATCAGACTAACGGGTAATTAAGTAAAATCACCTTTTTAGTGTATTTTGATAATCCGACTAATTATAATAGGGCACATCTTCAGTAAGTCGTTTTTAAATTGCATACTTTTTAAGAGATCCTTTTTTATGAGATTTTAACAAACTATTAAAACTATTGCATGAAAATATAAAATGTCCCTTTTCCACATTCTGATCTAAGCAGGTGCACATATCCCCTCGTCTCGTCATCAGTATTGTTCCATCCCCACCTTGAACGGTCTTCCTCCATAAGACACAGCGAGATTGCTATACACACACAGCCCAGCGGTACATCCCAAAGCTATTAGTTCCTGACAGCGTCCTCCATCCAAGCCGGTTTCCCCTCCCAACGTCCGCGCACACACACAACTCAGGGGGCTCGCTTCTCTGTACGCCACGCCGCACCCCTTTAATAGCTTTCCACGTTGCAATCTAGCTGCCCGCCCGTGGAGTCAATTGAGTGTATTATATTCGTAATTGGAGGCTATTGATTGACAGGCTCCAAATGCAGCGCAGGGCCAAAGCGTGGGAGCTTCCAAGTGTGTGCACAAAAAGCAAAAGCACAAAGGATTTTTCTCTTCTTTTTTTATTTATTTTTTTAAACCCAGTAATCATGACAGACTACAGGAATTGCAACACTCCTCCAAACATACTTTAAACCAGTCGCTCAAGTCAAAAGTATGTATGTAGTCTTTTAGAAACCAATCACATGTAGAATATAAATGTACCAGAAGGATACGATAGATCTATTTCAGATGCATGCAACAATATGTATTATTAATATATGTATTAAAATACTGTACACAAACATCTACAACCAAATGCTGCCATTTCTTTCAACTAAAGAACATTTACCCAACTATTGTAGAAAGCCAAGTGGTAACCCTGGCACACTTTTGGGGGACTCTTCAAACCCCATTTTCCAATGGAAACTTACCGGGACTGAGCCAAACTGTACCATAACACTCCAGTGGAAACAAACCTAAAATAGTGCACTTAAAGTTACCTACAATGCATCATGAAAAGTAAGAAACATTGTCTGTACATGATCAGAAAGGACCACAGCAGGAGAACACAGCAGGAGAACACTACAATATTTTAAGCTACAAACATGTTTGGATGACTTACAAAATTGCATTTATAACAGCTTTCAGGGATAAAAAATAAATAATAGAAAACCAGAGAAAATTAGGCAATTAGATCTAATAGAAAATATTCTGTATTGTTACAGTGGGTTCCAACTTCTTCCCACCTCCAAAGACATAAATGTATATGTCAAAGTATCCCTGAATGAATGTGAGAGTGAATTGTTGTCGGTCAGTGTCAGCCCTGCTTCTGGGATAGGCTCCAGTCACCTGAAACCAAATGGACTAAGCAGAATAAAATGAATGAATGTAGAAAACATTGAAGGATGCTGGACAGAGCTAGAAGTTAATTCATTGATGCTGTGTGTTTATGTGATTATCTTGGCTCTTTTAATAAACACTTGCCTGTTAAAGTGCTTAACAGTTTGAGTTCAACTCTTGTTTATGTCTTACCCACTTATTCTTGCCACTATGGTGATCTAAAACCATGGTGACAATATACATCACTGTCAAACACTATGTCTTTTGTTGAGGTGACAGAGGGTCAATTTCAAAATAAAACCTGTTGGAGACTGGGATGCAGAGCTTCACATGCTGGCTGACAGTAGCCACAGTAAAGCTTAAAATGCGGAGTCCTTAATCCAAGGTCAGTGCATCTGTGGTGGATCTGAAATAGAGTGGAAAGACCTTTGGGAAGAGACGCCTCAGCACCTATCAGTATGCTTTGTTTGTAGCCTCTATGTGCTGTGTAGAGGATTTACTTCTCCAGATGAATACCTTTGTCTATCTGTGTGTATGTGTGTACTGTATCTGCCAATTTTCAAAGCAGGTCTCATAAAAGTGTCATAACTGTACGCTAAACGACTCTGACGGGCCGCTTTCCCCCCTTCTTCCCCATACTTAATCAAGATCCATCGCTCCCAAGAGTCTTCCTGTGTGTATGTGTGTGTGTGTGTGTGTGTGTGTGTGTGTGTGTGTGTGTGTGTGTGTGTGTGTGTGTGCATGTATGCATATTTGTGAAAATTTCACTTTGAATTAATCCCTGTCACGTCATTAATATGCCATCTTCGAATATATGCACTCTTTTCATCCACACCCAACAGTGTTTCCCTGTAATTTTTTTTCTACAAGGTCAAGCCCAGCTGGAGGTCATGCAGATAAATGGCTTTAGTGGTGGAAGAGCTCAAATACGGGTGGCTGATGAGAAATGGTCATAAAATTGGCCTTGGATCTACAGTATTCATTAAGAGCTTTATTAATATAGTGTCTGGTGTTTTTGAAATAAATGTGCAGATGTTATGGAGGGGAATCAGCTTTGAAAATTGACAAGCAACTGAGATGGGAAAGAAAGCACAACTGCAAGTTAAGACAAAATACAGGAAGGTAACAAAAAATTAAGAATGAGACACAATACGTATTTTTGCACAAATAAACAGGTCCACTGAACTATTTATAAATGATGGTTCTTAAAATTTGATTTACAGTGAGTGTTAGCAATAGCCTAGATCCTTCCTTCCTTCCTTACGTTTTTAGGGGAAACCGGAGTACCACTGCACCACGTGCCGCCAATTGCCAGCACTCATACCATATTATAGACTATATCCACATTCCATTCCATTAATCTGGAAAAATACATTGTGTTGCTTTACACTGAGTTGTGTTGGAATTCCCAAAACTGAGACAGTAAGGGCATCTTTGGGTTTATTAAGCTCTTTAAATGACTTAAAAATCTTCCTGGTGTTTCATTTAAATGCCAATCAGCAACAAGCCTGGCACTTTTCTTGAGGGTTGCCTCCTTCATCTTTATGCAGCATGGCACCTAGAGGTCACGGTTCAGCTGGCACCACACTTCAAGGAGGAAAATAACACAGAGGAGAAGCCAGTGGAGGTTGGTGAAAAGAGAAAAAAAAATTGCTGCTAACTGTCACCACAGTAGCGGGGTCATGCAGAGGTCAAGGGTGATACGCAGGGGCAGTGGGTGTCTTTAGTCGTCAGGGTAAATTAGCCAGGAGCCCCACTGAGGAGGCCCAGGTCGCCCTGCCCCCAATTGATCCCTACCTCTTGTGGGTGTACACCTTGCCTGGAAATGGCTGTGTTAGCATTTCAGCCTCAGGGAAAGACTGACTCGTTAGCTCCTGTTGGTGAGGGTACACAAAGAACACAGCAAAAACACTGCTGGATTAATACATGTGGAATTCGAACACAGCAAAGAGGATTTTCACAAGGATGAAAATACAAAAATGGTAGCATAACATTTCTAAGCTCTGTTTAATTGAAGTGCAAATGCTATACAATACATGTCCTGAACATTGCAGCTGCAAAGAGATGAAAGCTATGAAAAAGCTAATTAAGCACTGGTATCTCCTGCAATTCACAAGGACAGCATCCATATATTGGACACAGTGTATAGTCTATTACTGAAAAGACCTTCCTGCAACCACGCGCAGCTTCTGCATTTTCAAGAATTAACCAAATCACAGAAATCCATTGAACCACAGATGGTTTGGACCAATGCTGTGGTGGTACTGGTATACGGACAACATGATGTTGCTCTGAGTGAATAAAATGATCTTGTTATATGCACTTACTGGCAGGTAGTGACTCAAATCTGGTTGTAAGTACCTTCCTCTTGTCAAGGCTTTCTGCAGAAGCTCTCCCAATTGGTTCTGTATAACAGGCCATCTGGCCAATCAGGTTAGCAGGCATGAGTATAATGAAAAAAGAAACTTGTTTGCGTCTCCTACACCAGATTTATGTTAAGCACAAGTTTACTGGGAATGCTATTCACCACTACCATGTTTCTGTTTCAACACAATAATTTCACCAAACAATATATCCTAAAATGTAAATAATAATTAAATGTAATAAGACTAAATGTATAAAAATGACCTTGAGAGCCTACCAGTGTGAGAGGTGACTTGTATCAGTTGTGAACTCTTTTGTTATCAATCCCAGACAAAGCTGTGTCCGTCATTGATTCAGTCTGTCAGGTTGTGTTACCTCTGCTCCGACAGACACATTTGTTGAACCTACCTGAAGTGAGTAAAATTAATATTTAGCTCATGTCAATCAGGAGTGATATATTTAGGCCACTGTGTCCACGTCTTTAGATGTTATAACTTTTGATGGCTCTGATAATTTAATGTAATTGTCATGTACACTGTGGATGATGGGAAGACGGGTGAGACGGTGCGTTTCATCAACATTTCACATGAAAGCAGTGGATGTAATGAGATGACGGCCGCTCTTTGAAACCTCCCAGCGGTGGTTGGGCTTTGATCTGCGCCGGCCAGTGTGCACCGATTGATGTATTTCACTGGTGATCGCACACTTCAAGCCAACCTTTGAGCGGCATAAAGAGGAAGAACTCACCTTTACCCATTTACCCATTCACCACTCAGCTCTTAAGCACCACATTACTCTAATCGCTGAGGTACACTGAGCTTTTGAATGCACATTGCCATTTATCCAAAATGTCTACAAGCCAAATAACGTCTCCTGTTAATACAAGCGAGTGAGTGGCACTTGAGACTCTGTTGCCAATTGGCAAATGACATTATACTAGAACTCCTCCATTGGATCTAAAACTAAGACAAATAGATGTAATCCAGCTAAAGGGTTAAGTCTTGTAAAGGTTTTTCCACACCAGAGTTATCCCGGTGAATCTCTGCCTGTGTCCTTTCAAAATGGGTGGGATAACCTCGCCCTATTGCTATTCACAATCCATACTTGACATTTCTCCCATTCGTTCCAAATGTTAGCACATCTGATCCAGCAGCTCTGTAATCATTACTGAAGCCCTTTATGCTGGACTTTTTTACATCAACACATGACTTTTTTCATTTAAATAAAAGTTGTCATGAGTCACTTGATAACCTTTGGTCCACATTGTACTATGTCTTTTACAATTATAAACATGATTATTATTTTTTTGTGAGTAACTGGGTTTGGTGCCATTTACATGTTGACCTTTTCTTTAGTTGAACTGACTGACACCAGATTGTCTATATTTCTGTACATCCCTTGGCATTTTATGTACCAGTCTTTCAGCACTTTATCTTCTGGAGCGAGGCAAGTAAAAACAATATGGTAAATTAATAATCATTATCGTTTCAAACTAAAATATGCAGCTAACTTTCACACAAAATACACAAATGTCATCCAAACTATGTGGCAAGTAGAGCGTTAAAGCTTCAGTCCAAATTACAGGCACCAACCAAGACACACTGTTGTCCTTTTTAAAGATGGGGCCCGTCTTTTAAAAAAAATAAAAGGGCTCATTGTGGCACAACACTTTTCTCAGCTCACCTTTTGTAGACTCAAAGTGTGACGCATTCAGTGGGAAGCTGGTGAAAAGAAATGCGCATACATCAGACTTTAGTTTTTTTTCTTACAGTGTGTCATGTATTTTGTGAGGGGTTATCAGCCTGGACCATTACAGCAGAATCAACATGAGGACTAATGGAAGTGCCTCTCAGGCTGGAGCCCCTGTTGTGTGCTTGCACTGTTTATTTGTGACACTAACACAATGCATCCAGGGCTCTTAGACCAAGCACAGACAAAATGTGATGGAGACAAAAGCCCAGACTATACAGATTTTTTAATATATATATAACTTACTATCGTCACCAGTGACGTGCAGTGAGGCTTGTGGCTGGTGAGGCACTAACTTTTCAGAACCAGATTTAATTATATAAACCCCATGCAGCCCAATGTACAGCATTTAATAGCTAGCTTGATAATAACCTTTTATATCTCATATATATATATTTGCCACCCAATCCACTTTGCCGATGCAAAGTGGATTGGGTGGCAGTCGAAGGCGGAGGCCTCGACGACCCTTTCCCCGGACACGGAATCTGGCGCTAGGTACATGGAATGTCACATCGCTGGCAGGGAAGGAAACTGAGCTTCTGCGGGAGGTTGAGAGATACCAACTAGAGATAGTCGGGCTCACCTCCACGCACAGCTTGGGCTCTGGAACCCAAAATCCTCAAAAGAGCCTGGACCCTCCACTACTCTTGAGATGTCTGCGGTGAGAGGCGGCGGGCTGGTGTGGGCTTGCTCATAGCCCCCCAGCTCAGCCACCATGTGGTGGAGTTCACCCCGGTGAAAGAGAGGGTCGCTTCCCTGCGCCTTCGGGTCGGGGATAGGTCTCTCACTGTTGTTTGTGTTTATAGGCCAAATGGCAGTGCAGAGTACCCGGCCTTCTTGGAGTCTCTGGGAGGGGTGCTGGAAAGTGCTTCGACCGGGGACTCCGTCATTCTACTGGGGGACTTCAACGCTCACGTGGGTAGTGACAGTAACACCTGGAGGGGCGTGATTGGGAGGAACGCCCCTCCGGATCTGAACCCGAGCTGTGTTCTGTTATTGGACTTCTGTGCTAGTCACAGTTTGTCCATAACAAACACCATGGTCAAGCATAGTCCACCAGTGCACGTGGCACCAGGACACCCTAGGCCTTAGATCGATGATTGACTTTGTATGTGGACACTCGGGTGAAGAGAGGGGCGGAGCTGTCAACTGATCACCACCTGGTGGTGAGTTGGATCTGATGGCGGGGGAGAAAGCTGGACAGAAAGCAGGCCCAAACGTACTGTGAGGGTCTGTTGGGAACGTTTGGCCGAGCCCCCGTCAGAAAGATCTTTAACCAACAGATCCATTCAGACCTCAAACGCTGCACTTCTCCTAACCATGACAGATGGACAATAAATGTAAAGAAGCCACACACAGCCACATATATTTAAGAGAACTTTATATTAATTTGTTTTACTGACGTCTTATTTTTTGTCCGCCTAGTGGTCTGGCATACTTTTGATTTTATGATGAGCAGACAGACATATCCATGGGAAAATATCCAATCATTAAAACATCACCAGGCCTACCTAAAGAGAAAGAGGCTTAAGAGGTAGCATAGGACAAGAAATGCATAAACATCTGTGAATGGAAACAGCTCTTACCGAGAAATGGATATAAAGAGCTTTTCTTCTAGGCTCTTTATGGAATTGTCCCTGTCATATTGAGCAAAGCTTGTCACAAAAACAAGGTCAGCAGTTTTCCAGGCTCAGCAGCCCCTTTCAGTGGCAGATACAAAACGTTTTATTAAACCCAGTCTGTTAGGAAAATGTCATGCCTCGCTACTAACAGCCGAAGTGAAAAATAACTCGGAGACTGACAGACAGTGAGAGACAAGAGGCTCCATCGATAGATTTATTCAAACAACAGGTACCTGAAAAATGACCTGCGATCCTCAGGAAGATCACTCACCTTGATGTTTATCACAGTGTGTTTTCAGCGAGGTCCTGGTGGGTTTAGATCCAATCTGCCGCGCTGTTTGTAAAAGACATGCTCCGGTTCTATAGGGAAGAGCAGAAGAGGTCAGAGAGATTGTGATTCGATACAAAAAATGTGAAAATTAAATGCTGTTAAAATCTCATATGTGAAAGGTCTTTATAAACACTTTATAAAACCTGTTTGTAGAAATGCTGTAAAGATGAACCTATGTTGCAAGAATAAAATGTTACCAATGGCAGAAATAAGACTGGAAAAATAAACAGCACCAAAAAGATGGCAAAAAGTGAATATCACACATGACTGTCTGAAAGTTAACTAATCTTTATGATTCATACTAGTTTCCATTGTTATGGTTTAAAAAAAAACATGTCTTCAAAGCATGCCTCTATAGGTTATGACTGGGTGAGTTGAATGAAACATAAACATTTAATTTGATAGGCCTTAAGAAAAAGTTGTTAAAACTAAGGCCATTAAACCAGTTTACGAGATAGATAGATAGATAGATAGATAGATAGATAGATAGATAGATAAATAGATAAATAGATAGATAGATAGATAGATAGATAGATAGATAGATAGATAGATAGATAGATAGATAGATAGATAGATAGATAGATAGATAGATAGATAGATAGATAGATAGGGGGTAGAGTCAAGAGTCAGACAGATGTTAAATGGCAGACAAGATGTGTAGGAGTGGTACAGGCCTTGAGTTGTTCAACGGAACTGGTGTGAGAGTCCCATGGCCTTGCCCTTGATGCAGTACGGGGAGTACCACTAGAGGATAAGATAAGATCCAGCTGCCGGCTAGACTTCTCAGAGGGACAAGGCGTGCGTCCATTTCGTGGAATAACCTTGATGTTTCCTACCTCTGGTCAGGACCGTATACAACATAGCAGCTCACCGGTCTGTTTCTAGATGTTGTCCACTCTTGTCTGGATGAAACACCTTCACAGGTCTGACTCCCGGTGTTAAAGTCTTTTCTGTATGTCCACAGTCCGTGCTAAGATGTTGAGTCAGCTCCTCGGATTGTGCGACTCTTTGATGTAATCCTTTAAACTGTCACTCACGTCATAGAAGCACAGTTTCTCGTTCTTAGGAGTCCAGCAGGCAGTAGAATCCAAAAAATAAAAGAAAATTTTGTAAGGAAAAAGTTATGACGAGACAACACAATACAAAAGCACACCAAAGCAGATAAAAGGAGGAGCCGTGAGGAGCAGTGAAAAAAAGCATCCACCATGTCCGAGAGTCAGAGAGTCAGAAAGAGTACAGTTTGTAACATGTGATAGCACAAGAATTACTTCTTTATTAATCCCACAAAAAAACAACACCAAGTAAGAACAGAAGCTCTTAAGAACAGAATTGTTGGGCCCACTGCCAGCCCAAATCTTTTTTGCCATATCTATTTTGTGTTGCATTTAGTCTCAAATCTCCATTTTACAAGTCACACCACATTCGGAAGGGGTTTAAAATGTGAATCCAATTGGATTTCCACTGATTTTCCTTCGTCTGGACACTGCAATCAATCAGAGTGTTAAATGTCTGCCAACGTAACAAGAGCAATGTGCATTGGAGAATTTGAGACGTGCTGGAAACAACTTGAGAAAGTCTAAGAGGCACTTTGCAAACCTTGTGGTCATTTGTTCTAATATTGGCACTGAACGTGTTTATCAAAAGACATTACCGCAGAGAAATAACAAAAATGAATCACTGTCTAAATAATGAAAAACAAAAGTAGCCAAAAATCATGTGACACAATAGTAACACTGTTTTTCCTTTCTTAAGCCACACATTGTGCACCTTTTTGCGGGACATGGGACATGCATCATACTGCTGGTTGCTGTCAATTCATGTCGCACAATGGGACCTGTTTATCTAATATAATTGTGAAGATTAGCAAAGAAATAACCACACAACTCACCAAAGCCGGTACTTTTAAAAGTAAAAGCATTTTTATATAACCATACAAGCTAAGTATAGCTACTATATTCTAACCTTGTGCTGCAGCTGTATTCTTGCAAGATTTGTTTACAAACTCACAAAAATCCATTTTGAACTGCTTCAAGCAAAGTACTCATAGTTGAACCCTGGCCAAACCATTTTGTTGTGTCCAATAATCTGGCAGTACTGACAGGTCTGGGCGATGTGGTAACCATTTTAACAACATGGCTCTAATTGGATAAAACTGTGTTTAATAAATCCAATCACCAACCAGGTATTAATTTAAAATACCTGCCCTTTTTCAAACGCTCTTAACGGGAGCCCTGCCAGATTGTAAAGACTATATCTCAGTGTAGCAAGGATCACGTGTTCCACAGGAGATTATTGCTCAGAATACACAAATTAAAATTCTGCTTGTGCTCTGCATTGACCCATTTAAGTGGCAGAATATGGGTTCCCAATTTGCCCGTGCACCAGATGTTTGGATGCTTCTCACCAGGGGACAGGTAGGAACAAGATCAAACTGGGAAGTTGTCAATTTTGCGAGTCCATTTTCTGAGGGAATAATCCATCTGTCAAGGAATAGAAGTTTGCTCTTGGAATATCTAATGCACTTATGTAAGTTAATATTTTACATTTCAAAGTACCTGTTTCCCTGAGGCAATAATTCTGTAATAAGTGTGATGTGGATCTCCTCATGGGGGAGGACTTACACATGCATATGTATGTTTAGAGGCCTCTTTGCACTGCGCACGCACCAGATCATCCACCGACGCGCTGTAGAACCTTTCTCTAGAGGAAACGCCCACAGAGTCTGCCAGCACAGTCGCTGTCTGTTTAAACTAGATCGAGCACAAAGCAGAGACTTCCTCCCGCAGAAACTCAACCTTGTTATCCACTGGCCGCAAAAAGATCCACTCCGCGGTGACAGGAGCAGGCGACTAACATCTCCCCTTGAGGACTGGTGAAGGGGGAAAAAAGGGCACAAACACACAGCCCTGAGTCTCTTTTAATTCCCTGGGTCAATGTATGGTGGCTAATATAAGCTGGGCAGACAGGCCAGGGGGAGCAAGGGACTGGAGCGAGGAGCGTGTCCCAGAATTGGCAGTCCCGGTGGGGCCCAAACATAGACTCTGACAGTGACACAATTGAGGAGCTGTGGAGCATGAGAGGACAGCAGTAGAAACAGTATATTAGAAAAGTATATTAGGTTCTGTGCATGAGTACTTAAAAATAGTCTTTACCATATTCTGTAATGAAGCAAAGTTGGGTGATTATGTCAACCTTTAGCATTTTATGATGAAACACAAAGTCAGTCTCATGTGGTGTTAATGAATGATAAGTCAATCAAAATGTCTATGCCCAAAGAAACTTGTGCTGACACCTATGAAAGGCAAGCATTGCACAAAACAAGTTCTTTGTCCAATGGGTTACCTGTAGAGTATTTTGTTAAGATCTCAGTATTTTTCATTCAATTCCCAAAACTCTAATGTCACTCTGGCAATTGAACAAATATGAAATATAACCCAAATTATTAGTGCACCAAGTTGTGGCATTGGACAGCTATGACACAGTTAGTACCCAATAAAAAACACAATTTTATTGATTCCGGCAAAATTTATGATTTATACTGGGTTTGTGTTGTGTTAAAATAAACTTTAACTTAGTGTTTTCTGTAAAAACTTGGTTGTGGATGCATACAGTAAATCATTTTGATAATATCATAGTTTATTATTTCAAATTCTAATTCAAACTTTGTTGTCATTGCAAAAACGTTGATATGCTCCTCAAGAATTGTTCCTGGTATGTTTTCCTGTGCATTGTTCCCGTCAACACTGACATCATAAATCTGCCCCTAACTCTAAGATGATCAAAATTCCCCAGTGTACATGTAAGTTATTAGGTCTTTAATGTGTTAACATTTGTTTTTGAAAGAAAACGTACTCTGCTCTCTATGGAAATATTCTCACATCTGTCAAACTTACCAACAGTAAACCTAAAACATGAGACTAACTACAATTGTAAAAACTTGTGCATGAAGAAAGGACTTTAGCAGAAGCACGAGTGTGTCCAAGAACAGGCAGACATACACAAACAAAGATCCGAGGAGCTGCAGAGTGACAGGGCAGAGGTAGAAGCATAATATTATGAACGATGTGTGGAGTAATATGAGGAAGGGTGCCCTATTCAAGGGGCTAAGCCTGTCATGTAATTAGATGCTCTTTCATTCACCCATCCCTCCACTGCCTGTGTTTTCTTTAGGCTCTTGCATACTCAATGAAAGGCACAGAACCCAACAAAGCTGTGTTTTCAAATAAAAGCCTGTACATTAATGAGATACCCCGTATTCCATTTATCTGAGCATTACACTCACATATTAATGGGACCTCTCATTCGCGGGTGAGCAGCCAGGGCAATGCACCCCTCTGCGTAGTGTGACAGGCGTGTCTGTCGAAATGTCACCCGGATCACAGCGGGGACGCCGGCAGACACGCAGAGAGATTTAGGGAAATGAGATGTGGATCAGGAAGAAGCAGGGCATCATGGGTCGTAGAGGAAGGGAAAGCGTGATGGTGGAAGATTGAAGAGGAGGTGTTAGGTCAGACAGAAATTACAAAGTAGAGAAAAGGTGAGGCAAAAGGGTTATGGAGATGGTTTTAATCACAAGTAGAGAAGAAAAGAAAAGTGAGGAAGCCATGAAGGAAATTCTCTTCCATAATCCCACACTAATTGGTTAAATATGTCAATAAATCTAAATCTAAAGCTTCATGGCATTTTCTAATATAAACCTTTATTTCAGTCTGGCCCTTTATCAAATCAGGTTAGCACTGACAAATAACACTAATTTAAACCAAACAAAAACACAACTACTCTTTTCACTGAATGGCAAGATCCCGTTGCATTTGGATCATTGTGTACACAAAGAGGGTATGTACTGCACACAACCAAGAACCTTTCAAATAGCGCTGCTGAACTGTTTTTGTCGTAGAGTGCTACTGGTCAACTCCACTGTCATCTTGTAAAATGTAAAGACATCATCCCCATTGGCTACAATGGTGAGCAGTTGGTGCCAGGCAGCTATTGGCTATGATCAAGCAACCTTACGACTTAGTTAAGGTTAGGATAAAAAAATAAAAAATTAAAAATTAACTACAGAGCATGTAATAGATAAAATTAAAAAAGATTTCCTATTCCTATTACAACCCAAAGAAACGTACAACTACTAAACCTAACTACACTTACTTTCCAAATGTCTAAAAGTCATCTTTGGACTGAAAAAGGTTTTCTCTTCATATCCTCATTTTCAATAGTGACATAAATTGACTTACACTGCATTGGTAAAGGATGTATTTGGCCTAAATGATAAAAGACTGGAATAGGATTATTCCCCTGTAGCAGATGGTATTCTTTTACATTATTAGGTG
The DNA here is from genome assembly GCA_024349245.1 of Neodontobutis hainanensis. NCBI lineage: Eukaryota > Metazoa > Chordata > Actinopteri > Gobiiformes > Odontobutidae > Neodontobutis > Neodontobutis hainanensis. The sequence continues at coordinate 715,761 of JALDNG010000142.1, read as the reverse complement.
AAAAAGACAATAAGTGTGCTCGCCTGTATCTCTGCATGGAAGCTTTCAGCAGCTTGTCTGTATGTGTGAATGTCAGCATAAGTGTGCAGAATAGTGTGGCTTCCAAAGGCCTGTGGGCTAAAGGGGTGTGAATGGAAGGTTGGCAAAAGGCGGAGAAACAGCCAACCCACATGGCCCGGCCTGGTAGAAATGGCTGCTACTTCTGTGCAGAAGCTGGGATAATAACAGTGGAGGATGTGGGAAATGGCTATAGGTTATTTTTACCCTCCTGTGCTCCAGCGGGGAGGCTTTCTAGAGGATAGCTGCCCTGCGTTTTGACTTTTGTTTGTGTATCTCAGTGGTGAACCATGCCTTGTTGTTTTGAGATACTCTACTACTGATATGTGAGTATCCACTGGCCTTTATGTAAATGTTCTAAGTATCTATAATTAGTGAGTCAACGTTCCAACCCAGTACGATCCAATAGACCAACAGGAATATAGAAAATGTTCTGATGGTATTGTGACCACGCAGTATTAACAGGTCAATTACAAAAAACAATGTATTTTATGTATTTTGTGCTCAATACTAGCCAGACACAATTTTTTTTTTTGAGAAATGGGTCTGCAATCTCATCCTTTTACAGCCATGTTCACTCAGTTAAACTCCAACTGGACTTGTAACTGTATCCAAAGTTGTCAGTCATATGACATTAGTTGAATGCATTGTTTATGGGATTATATTCTTGGATAAATGTTTTGTTTTCTCTCACTTTTTACTTTTCTATATATCTTATGTAGATATGTTCTTTTTTGGTCACTTTGCTCAGAATGTTCTTAATGAACCATTCCTCTTTAATAGTTGCACCCTGTTCTCTTCTGTCCTCAGTAATTTATTGGTAAAAGTTAAGTTGGCTGAACCCTTGTCTAATCTTTTATGTTTTTAAAGATGATTTTTTTACAGCTGGAACACCACTGGAGGCAAGGTGGGTTAAGTGTCTTGCCAAGGACTAAACAACAGTATGAACTGTGGGGAGAGTGGGAATCGAACCGCCAACCTTCCAGTTGATGGACAACCACTCTACAACCAAGCCACTGCACCCCCATAAAATAAGTGCATGCATATTTGAAGTTTTTTATCAGGGTGGAAGATAGAAAGATGTAAATGGTATGCATTTATATAGAGTTCACTGGTTACTTGCAGAATTCTAGGACTGGCCTAAAGTTGTGACACAGATGTGACTGATACGTGAGATCTCTCAGTCTATGATTTAAATCTCAGTGTGCATTGTATAACCACTGATTTATCTTTATCTATACTCTACCTCTGCAACATACAATACACTAAACTCTTTAGGTCACTTTGTCACAGTGACTCAATGTTGTTATTGCACTGTGGGAATGAGAACAGGTGGACTAGAGCTGAGTCTAATCCTGCACTTGTATATCCAGACCACCAGATTGGTGTATGACTGAATGATAAAAGAGCACACTACCACATACTTGCAAAGTCTGGTAAAAAGTTCCAACCTTTATTGGTAAAGATTGGATGCCTCTGTCCTTCATTCATCTTCTTCTTTGTTCATCTTTTCTCTGTATCAGGCTGCAGTTTAGCTCTGAGGCAGCTACAGAAAATAATAAATTTAGTTTCCACAGACTTGAGACACTGAGGAGTATTTTGAAATAACTTTTTTTTCTCCCACATTGAGTTCAGAAACCACCAACTCAGCACATTCAGCAATGAGGACACCAAAATGACAGAAACAGAGCTGGGATATTTAAATCCTATAGCAACAAAGCAGTAATGTTTATAATCTAAAAAAAGCACAGTAGTGGACAACTGTCTTTGGTGCAGTGAAGGAAGTTTAAGAGTTTTCAGTGTAGTAAAAGTTAACTCCTCAAAAACAACTTAAGTGCTGCTACAATAAACTACCAACCAAAATGTAAAAATGAAACACTGAAGCTGACTCAATATGGGAAGGTTTACAACAATTAGGCGTAATGTGGTCATGGAAGGTTACAACCCCATACGGATTGTCATTGGAACATTGCTATCATTCAAGTTTATTGTACTTTTGGGACAAGGCATTCTCTCTGTAAATCACACCACAGATTTACAGCCATGTGAAAGAGTCAAACTAATAATAAACTACTGTATACCTTAGCCATATCAAACTGTATACATGTAGTTTTGTGCTCAAAGTTAAAGAAATTCATCAGCAAAGGCCAGAGGGCATTCTTTTCCAGTATTGAATTTTTAGAATTGTATGTTTTCCAGGAGGCTACTAACCACTTAGAATGTACTTTCCCTACATCTCTGTTCCAAAACTAAGCTATCTGACTTATAAAGCCATTTCAAAGATTTACTTTTTAAATTAATTTTTTTACTAAAATATGCTCAAAATCAACACAAAACAACAGCACGTCAACAGTGTGCATGGCCCTCACATAACTAACATGACAAAAACAAATCTGTTAAAGGTGGATGCCTTTTAGATGTAGATGTCATTTCCCTCTGGATCATCCTGTTTGCTGTCAATCTACTGTCTATCAAAAAAATGTATGTAGGCCAAAAAAATGGTTAATTTGCATTAATCACCAAGGCCACAACACATCTCACAGATGCTACAAAGAGGTAATATGGTGATGAAACCTAGTCCAGATGCCTTTACTTTAACCTTTTCTATTTGAGACAGTGTAAGAAAAAAAAAAAAAACAATTGAAGTACTTTCCGTTTACAATATACTGGCATCTTTAATAATACTCACAGAGGGGCATTACATTTGGCAGGTTTCTAAACAGAAAATACATAATATATCACTATTAGCTTTATCCACTGACAGATCCACTGAGAAGGTTTCTCTCTTACTGACAGATAAGAGCCTGCTGCGTTTGAAGTGTTCTCCATAACATGTATATTTCAAATGCATCTCTGTCGTGTCTTTCAAGTTGTTCCACCGCTGTTACCAGCACTTCTTTGTACTGCCTATCAGGAATGCCTTTCCTATTGCTGTTATTGCTGTTATTTGAGTGGCCATGTAGTCTTGACAGTGATTTATTATAGTACAGTTTATACAAGAGATCGGTTTGACATGAAACAAGCAGAAATAATCCACTTTTTTCTTTTTCGTGGAATTACCTCTCATTGTGTTTGCCTTGTGTTGTTTGAGGTAAATGACATTTCCATAGAGTGCTGCTGGCTTTAATAGGGAACCCAGATACTTCTTTTTCTGAGACTGTACAAAGATTTTTTTTTCCCAATCAGCCGCTGGAGTGAAAGGACAATTGATCTTGCGATTGCTGTGCTTTTTCACAGAGAGTCTAAGAATACGGTGCACAGTTGATATATGCTGCTAGACAGTGGGATACCTTATCACACTGTGGCACTACAACTCGAATAGAAAGGTGCACAGCCTAAAACGTTATCTCACTGATTTTTAATTTATATCTCAATTTTCCTCTTGCTGTGTTCTGGCATGACAATATACAATAAACACAGGTGTAATGTAAACTTTTTAAAGCGATGTGAAATTACACTATTAGCAGGACTAAGCAACATACATAATCAAAAGATAAAAAAGTGCTACGAGTGGGGAAAAAAGTATCTCGGGCCAATAACTACTTATATAATTTCAGATTCTTCATTAAGTTAAATATGTAAATGTGTGTGTTTAATTTTGCAGCAAGCACAATGACTCCATGGAAAGGTTACAAAACATGACAATGAGCTGGTATTTGCAACTGTTTGCTATGGAAAGCATGTTTAGGATTATAAAATATCAACTATGCCATCCAAAAGAACACTCTCCTGTACAATACTCCACTCTGTTCATACTAAAGTGTTAGACCAGAACTTTTAAAACAATCTATACTGTATATATGGCATCTATCCTGTTGTCTGTCTGTTGCTCCACTGTTTTATCCAGAGACTCCAAAATAATACCTATAGTTGAACCAATCCTCTCTATTAGTTTATCAAGGCACCTGCAATCTCTTTTTCCGAGAATGCCCCCACAACAGAAAAAAACTAAACAAATTTGCATCAGTTTATTGTTAGTTTTCACCTCTTTGTTTATTGTTTGTCTTTATATCCGCGTGTGTAATATTATTCTTTGCTCATTAACCACTAATCTGCTTACTTTATAGTCTCCAGACAAAACAACACACCTTCAGAATCTAAAGCAGTATGGGACTTGGAAAAACTTAGGGCTGTTTTTTCTGTGACCTGAAAATTATGATCATTAGACTACTAATATGAAGGCTGGTCAGTATCCTCATCTGAGCAAGTCATGATTGATTGATTCATGATTGAACAAACTGATCACCTAGAAAAGAGCTCTAACCTTCATTTTTGTGCACCCCTTTAAATCAATATCTGTGTGACTGGAACACAATGAGCGCTCCATCAGTAAAGCTCAGGCTATGTCTAATCCCAATGTCAAAGGACACAAACCATGACTGTGCACTTTTCGTCTTATTCGCACTCTGACTGTTTTTCCCTTCAGCTGCCCACACTCATCAGATTCACTCAGGAAAACGCGTTGACCCGACTGAACCTCTTCAGGCTTCGATTACACAATCCGTACAGCCCTCTCCAGCTTCAAGTAAAGCTTTTGGCACTATACCTGCACTGGAACGGAGACAAAATCCATTTTATCCAACTCTAGCTTGGGGTTTTCTCTCTCCGTCTCACAGATTAATCATAAAGCGTAAAATCTGCTGGTGGAAAACTCAAGCAGAAATCTACCTCTGGCTTTTTTCTTCACTCAGATCAGTACTTAAAACCAATCAAGTCAGATGAGAATTATTTGACATTGAGCACTCGCATACACAAGCAGCATGTTGGTTCATGCTTGACGATGCCATATGGCTGTAAAATGATCAAAGATCTTATATTTGACTTTGAGATTTCTCTGGGGGAAACCAGCGCTGCAATGAAGAGGAATTCACATTAAAAAAGGTCTCTAGCTGAATCTAATTGCTCCCCAGCTCCCCTCATTTCTTTAAGATGAAGCTGCTGCCATGCTGTGAGCATAAGTTTGTGTGTGTGTGCTTAAAAAAGGATAGCGGAGGAATGTGGGCCTTATGGTAGGATGGATATTACATCCTTTAATAAAAGGCTCATGCCACAGGCACAATGGAAGTGAACGAAAAATGAGATGTGAGATTTTGGTCTAGCTTTACCATTGCAACTACTACTACTTTTGAGTAAAAATGGTGCGTATGAATAATAAAAACTGAAGTTATGAGTTATTTGGTTAGCACTGTCGTCCCACAGCAAGAAGGTCCAGGCTTTGTTCCCCCGGGACAGACGGGGCGTTTCTGTGTTGAATTTCCTCCAGGTACTCCGGTTTGCCCCCCCAACATTAAAACATATTGGGCGTCCACTTGTGGTGGCAGCCCCTACAGGGATAATAAAGTGACAATGAAAAAAAAGATTTAAACAAAAGTGACAAAACATTTTGCTTTTTTGTCAGTTCACGTCACCAAAAGATTTTAAAAGTGTTTATGCTTAGAGATATTAAGGTTGTATGTCTATTGTTACCTGTACTTGATTTGGAACTTGCCAGAAAATACAGTTATGTGGGATCAATTGTGCAATCAATTTTATCTCCTAAATTGCTGCCATAATGGACATGTTAGATAAAAAAGGTACAATATCAAATATCATTGTGCTGGTTTATTGTTTTTCTGTTGATGTTAGTGTTATTCCGATGCCTGGGGAGAGATACATGTGAGATGTGTGTGTACATGTGTTTTTTTTTTTTGTGCAAGAGTCACTTAGATGAACACAGAGGCTTCCATGAGCAGAGCGGCAGTTGCAAGAGTTTGATCAGTTTCACAAATCAAACAGTTCGCACTGGTGTTGCTTTTTATAACCTAAATAACATATCTTTACCTGTGTTTTTCAGACAGCATGTTTATCTGGGAAAAGAAATACAAGAAATCACTTTTTTGAATAAACCTTTAGGAAGTGTATTTTTTTCCAAAAATACAGACTAGAACAATTAGTGCGTTGACCAGCAGGCTTTGTTGTTGCCTCTGGAGAAGTTGGAAACAGATGGTCACCAGTCCTTCATCAATCAAAACGCAACCATATTTCTGATGACTCATATTAGATGTGTTGTTACCACAGTCTCATCAAACTGGGTTTATTCCGCTCAGTTGAAGCTTTAATTGAAATGGGTTTTGTTTGTGTGTCTGTTATGTCGACTGCTCTCACCAAAATTAAAATCTCTGCACATTTAAAAAAAACTATTCGATTTGCGAACATCTGCCGGTTCATATGTTGAGGAAGCCATGTGGCATTCTAGGATTGGGTGAGGGTACAAAACCACGCTTTCGACCAGGTATTAAACACATCAGATTTGTTACAAGTGTTGATTCTAGGTGTCATTATATCTGGCATGTCTCACAAGGAACATTTAGCAACAACAGCTGTTAAAAACGTTAGTTTATCATAAGAAATGGGCATAAGAGACGGTGGCTATGAAACAGTAAAGTACTTAAAATCATCCCAGCATCATTTCTGTGGGTAAATTCATTGTCGGAAGCCGCCTCTAGGGGGCACCTAGATACCCTGGTCATATGACTAACTGGAGACTATAACATGTTATGATGTTGGTGGATTTTCACATGCTCCAAAAAGCGGGACTGTGAGGTGTGGAACTGCAATCTGCACTTTCACCACCAGATGTCACCAGAATGCTAGAAACAACTCACACCGCCTTTAGAATTATTACTGGATGCACTTATTTGTAAGTATAATTTTATTTTAATTTTTTTCTCAGATCACAGAATATAAAGTCTGGAAAACATGTGCTTAGTGGACAGAAGTACCCGGAGTGGACATTCCCCAGGAGCCAAGGAGGAAGAGGGGGACTGGAAATTCAACATATATTAATTTTCATCTGGAAATTGGCGTATCATGTCATAGGTGAGAGTAATGTCATCTATATGACATCTATGACTCATTTCAATTTTTTAAAGTATGCAGGCTACTGTTGATGAAGCACAGGCTACTGTTGATGAAGCACAGCTAAAAATTTGTCCAAAATTTGATTATATTAGATCAAACATGTTGCCACTTAATTCCTAATGTTACGCTAATTTAATTTTGAGTAATGGCTGAAATCTACTGTATCTCGCATCTGAATATGGAAAAGGAATGTTTTCTCTGTGGCAACCTGAGTGCATTGTTAGGAGAGTAATGAGGCAGAACTGCAGGTAACAAATGCTCACATGACGCCCACACACACACACACACACACACACACACACACACACACACACTCACAGATGAAGAGAATGCCACGTGCTCAACCGTAATTAGGTGGTGCTGTAGTGGCTTTTGTTCTTGCTAATTAATTATCCCAAGCTTTGCAAGTGTAAGGAAACAGCCAATTAACTTTATCCCAGTTCGGATCCAGGTTCCTCATTCAATTACTAACATGCTACTCTCAAAAGGTCAGCAGAGGTTGGTTACAGTTGGCTAGGACTGTAAATAAAAAAGCTCAAAAGCCCCATTCGAGACTCGTAAAAGGCCAGAGTGGCAATTTGCTAATCCACTTATCATTACCGCTGTGCGATTTTTCACATTTTCCACTCAATCTGTCTGCTACATCAATTATAGACGGCCGGAAAAACAAGTCGAGTGGTGTTATGCACGACACGGAGTGCACCCCGCTAAGTGACACGCTGTCAGAGGAAATCCAGCACTTGAAGTTAACTTAAAAGCCATTTGTCCTGCCTTGAACAAAATTGTATTTTTTGTGTATGTGGCCATCAATCCCGCAGGTCTAACACTTTTAAAAACGACTATTAATACTGTTGGGGAAAAGCAGGAATTCCAATTGTGGGGGTTTTTAGACTTTATTTGGTTAATTTTGTGTCCTGTCACAAACTATTACAGTGCAGAAAGCAGGTTGAAAGGATTGACTGGAGAAGCAACTCTGGTGCGAGCGGACGAGTTAATTAGATAGATTTACTGGAGGAAGGTGATTGTGGCAGACCGAGATGATCAGACCGCTCTCAGGGTCAGCGCAGGTGTTATTTATGGTCTAGTGTGTGTGTGTGTGTGTGTGTGTGTGTGTGTGTGTGTGTGTGTGTGTGTGTGTGCCTACATAAAGCGCCAGTACCTTCATTACCTAGCCTCTCCAATCACGGAGGAAATTTATGACCAAAACAAGGAGCTGGTAAAAGGCTATAGCGAGCCAGTTAGGTTCTCCAAAGCCATCACCTTTATGGCTCCTCTTGTCTGTTTCTGACTCCACATGGAAAGCAAACATCATGTAAGACTGTTTTTTTTTGTTTGTTTTTTTTATTTAGTCATTTAGCAGAAGTTTTTATCAAAAGCGACTTACAGGTGAGGAAAACAATGGAAGCTATTTTAACAACACAAGGTAACAAAAAAGCATATGTGCACAAAAAACTAGTCAGTTAAAACCTAGCACAGTATACAAAGAAAAGAAAGTTTTTTTTATTTTGAAAAGGAATCAATAGAAAGGAAGTAGAATTCAGTGTTTGTTCTTTTGATTATTCAGTCATTGCAAATGGATGTGAGACCTGGATGTGACATGGTAGAAACAGAGATGTCTCAAAGGGGATACAGGTCAAGATGGATTTTTTTTGTTGTGTGTGTACTGTTGGCTACTACGCTCCAGAAGCTAGGGAGTTTTTTTTTTTTTTTTTTTACAGCACTATGCCATAGGGCTGGGCAATGAATCTAATTATTTGATTCATTTGAGTTTTTCATTTTGGAAAAAGTCAAAAATAACCGTGTTGCCTAATTGAATAAAAAGAAATGTTTTATTTTAACCCTGCGCTGCACACTGTGTTGTGGTCAGTGCTGCTGTTAGCTCCAGCACAGCTCCAATAATGTCTGTGGTGACTCTACAGATGATATGGACACTAATAATCACCTGAAGGCAGTCATATTACGTCTATAAAAAGATCCAGTTGAGTGAAGTGGCAGGAACAGTGTAGTATTTCTGCAGTGCACAGCTTACTTTGTTGATTTATGCTAATTAGCCACAAGGTCGGAGGGTTTTAATGTCTTTTAACGAGGCTTTGTGTGCAGAGGAAATTATATTAGAAATGGCCTATGGAGACAGAGAAAAAAAATACTAGTATTTTTTTAGCCATATTGCCCAGCCCTGCTATGCCAAATAAAAGTGAACTGTGGCTCAACGTTTTACTGTCTGAATTCTTGAGTGAGACAGGAAATATCATTCTGTGGTTTATCCAATCTAGTGTTTAAACTCTGGTCAATGATCTTGAGCTTTTGAGGTACAAAACGTTTCATTCACATCCAAGCTAGATAAAATGAACGTGGAGCTCATTTGTGTGTGTTTTCTACAATAATAGTGTATGTGTGGAGTATAAATGACTTAAGTGTCACATGTTAAAATGAAATAAAATAAGGTGGATATCAAGGACTTGAAGGTTGGTTTGTATTACGTATAAAGATACAAAACCTTTGTTCCATTGATGAGCTTATGGAGACTAAATAAAAGCACTTTGTGTTAATAGGTTTTATTGGGCCTGTTCGATTGGGCTGAAATTGGCTTGTGAGGTTTCGACTTGAGTGGAAGTCCTCCCAAGCCACGTGTTTATCAATTACTGAGAATGTCCAACAATTGTGGCATATTGATCCCTTTGCTTCATCTACTTTGCGGGTATCCCACAGTGTTATTGATAATCATAAATGTCCCAACCCCCACTGTATGTATTTTAAACATACAGTACTGAAGCCAGAAGACAACTGCTGTGGCATACAAAGTCTTTTCAGTACCATAATTGCATGGTTATACATAGTTACACATGTTCAGAATGGGATATTGATCTGGGATGTTCTGAACCAGGAGCCACAAGTAGAACTCTTGGTAATTCATTTGGAGGAAGTCCCATATGGAATTGAAATAATATGATTCATATTTAAACTATTTCCAAATGACTCATTCTGTTATTTATTTTTATTTTCATTTTATTGTGATGATTGGTGAACTTGTGCCCATCTTTACTTCTGAGACTGTGCCTTTCTGAAATGCTCCATTTATACCAAGTCTTAAACCCAACAAGTTGAAAAATGCTCAGCTGTTCTTTATTAGTATGCATGTTGCCCCATGCCAACATTTTCTTGAGATGTGCTATTGCCAAGTTTTTTAAGAAATGGTCAAATATTAAATACAAAAAAAAAAAATCTTAAGGCCTTAAAGCCTCTCTCATGACACCCCTTAAAAGTTCCCCAAGTAAGGGCTCCACCATATCAGCGATATACAGCAATATATCGCCGTCCACCAGAGGGCAGGCTCCAAAAGCAGAAATATAAGGAGAAACCCAATGGCGACTTTACAAGTATAAAAATCATGTTTACAGCCTGGTACAAAAGATGGCTCTGGTCTCTAGAGCTACGTTTTTACTACGTGACAACTCTGAGGTCATCCATTTATGCTATCTGAAAACTATTATTTTACTATGTAGTAAAAAACGAAAAGCCCGGATGTAATCGCCATTTTATTGCCCTGTCGTAAAGACAATATCGGTAAATAGGGGGCCAATGGGCAGAAGTTGTCCATATTTTCTACAGTCATTGCAAAAAAAAAACAGATGGTAATGATTTTCAAATTTTATAAACCATATCAATAACATAGCAAGTGTTGAAACCATTTTGCACACTGTCCCAACTTTTTTGGAATTGGGTTTGTAATAAACAACTATTTCCAATGGGTTTGTTCACAGACAAAACATGTCCCTGCAGAGCTAACATAGCTGTTCACATGCTTTAAAACAAAAGAGTGCGAGATGTTGATTTGTGATCTTTGCTGCACCAGATTCCTACTCCATAAATAACCAAAAACTACACATTCCAACTTTAAACATTTATTTTGAAAACATCCTAATAATCTAAATACAGCAAAGTATATTGAGTCATATTAAGGAATGCTTTTACAACACACAAACTGCATAAATACCATGTACCTTAGAAACCAACACAGTGAATTTCCACAGCCAGTACAATACAGAGAGATCTTCTACAGCTTTATTCGTCTCCAATGAAGTATTTGCAATATTAGCTTGATGGCATTATCCTTTTGAGTCCACTTCACTGTCTGGATTTAGATGTCTGAGGCAGTTTTATTCTGTGAGGTGAAAATTATACATCTCCCCATACAATCCCCCCTTCACGGGCAAAGAATGATCGACTGATTCACAAGAATATTTTAAAATCACTTACTCAGCATCACTTATCTGGCCCGCCACCTGCTAGATGTCAGGAAGCAGAGGCAGACAGAAGGACGCCTAAAGCAGAAGACCTCCGATAAAAAGTAAGGAAGAGACAGTGTTGAATGGAATTTTAGCACTTTAATATTATGGCATATCTCCATTCAGGGCTCACATACACTGACAGCCACACACTCTCCTTTCCCATGGCGTTATCTCCCGCACCCTTTTATTACTGTCGCACAAAGCACAGAGCCTTGCAGATGTTCGCTCTCCCACTGGCGGCTCAAAGACATTCTCTCATTTCACCAAACTGGCCTTGTTATCATATCAGATGTAATTGAATTAAGGAGCAGTTTAAACTAGGCGTATTTGCACAATCAAAGCAGAGCTTAAATGCTTTTGATGCTTTGCAATTGACTTTTGGTAAACAAACATCCTCCCTGACGTGGCCTCTTTTTGTGACGCTATTGTCAGGCTTGTTGTTTTCTACAACATTATTGAAAGGACAGGGGGTTTAAAAAAATCTATGCAATTACTTGGGTAATCATTTTGAGCAAAAGTTATGCTTTTGAACAATAATGGGCAAAAGGTGCCACTGTAGGCAGGTTGTTTAAATATCATTGACTCAAACTGTCACTGCCTACTAGTTAAACTACATCTTCTTGCTTTTTAATTTGCATCATCGTGAATTTGCAGGAAATAAGACATTGATTAGGAACTTTCCATTTGAATTTAATGTGTGGGAGACATCTGCTTTTGTGACCATGCCCTGTGTACTTTAATTTAAAAACTGTGATCCTCGCTTTGCTTTTATGATTCCATTATGCAGGCAGTCTTTGGCATATGGCAGTGACTAATGGATAGGCTTTGCTTTTTTGCAAAGTGTAGCGTGTTGTATGATGTGGTTGGGCAGGCCTAGAAATAAGATAGGTAAAGAAATCACAAAAGCAGTGAAATTGCGCAGTGATTCCTGTTCAGCTTTGTACGCTTATTCAGAGCACATTTGAATGTTTCCTCTGAAGCACAAATTGCTGCTGTGTGTTTGTTTTATTTGATACCAGTGAAGAGTTGCTATCTAATGCGCAGCTTCATTTGAGTCATGTCTGCAGCGGAGCACCTGCTAGAGGCTGTGAATTCTCAGCCCTCATGCTTCAGCTAACTGAACAACACCCCAAAGCCCATGGCTACTCTGAAAGCTCAGATTTCTGCACTATATTTTTTTCATGTCTGCCAAGAAATTGTAATCATTGGAAAGTATCTCACTTGCGCCACAGTTGACTTGACCTCCCACGTCCTTTCTAAGAAAGGGCCAGCCTGACAGCACTGAATGCCCCATTAGTTTCATTTTATCTGTACAACATTGCCCCCTAAAGTTACATTGGTGCATCTCCCCGGGATCCCTTGAGGGAACGTGTCAGAGGACAATGCTGCAATGCAATATAGTGCTGTAATTTACCACCAGCCGCTCCCAGCAAATTGACCACGGATACACCCCACTGTATTACTCTGTCACATTCAATTTGAGAAAGGCACTCAGGTGTTCATACACATAGCATTTTAAATCTGCAGGGACATGCAGATTCAAACAGAGTCATTTCAGAAACAAGTCATTTCAGAGCATTGCTAGAGGGCATGCAAATAGGCAAAGGGAATATAAACCATAATGCTGGGCAATGTTTGGGCATAATTTAATAATATTCAATAAATGCATTGATCTTGCGCACTGTAAAAGACTTGTAAGTTACTTGTATTGTAGCACCAAACAGCAGTAGTAGAGCAAAAAATATATAACTATCACTATAATATAACAATGAATCAGTGAAGACATATTACAGAAAGAGCATGCAGCTGTAGAAAAGGTATAATATACAGTAAGTGAACATACAATTAAATGTGCAAATTGCACTGTGCAGCATCGGTTATTGTCAGTCATGCAAGTTTGAATATAGGCTACAGTATGTTCTGGTTTGCAGAAAAAAAATTAAACATATTCATCAAGGTAAATGGAAAAAAATACTCATTAAGTTTTAATCGAAACAACAAAAAACACGCCATAAAACAGTATAATTTATTTTAGTTGTATAGTCCTAGTCCAGAATAAATTATTTGTGAAGCTAGACCGCCCTCTAGCGTCAGGAAGTGTAAAGTTATATGTTGACGTTTCCGGCTGTAGTCAGACATATTGCTTACAGGAGCAATTTCTGGAAAGCTTCAAGAGAGCGGATTTAAAATCATACATTTCTTTCTGACAAGAAACTCTTAACTCACCCAGGAAATTATGGGTAAGGTCTTTATCGGCTGTATTTTATGACAGTAGTTGATGTCAGCGCCATTATGTGCCGTCGTTAGTATTGATTACGAAATCTTGTCTGTCAATGTTTAGCTAACGCATGTTGCTAAATTAGCTTTAAAGCTAACATTGCTTTTTACAAGCGCTACTGCTTAAATGGTCTAGTAACTGTATACACTGCTTTGCTATGGCACAAATCGTATGTGTTACTTGGTTGATATAATATATAACTACACGTTTAGTTAATACGGCATCAATGTATAATTATTAAACTAAAGTCTTAGTTGTTAGCCAATGTAAGCGAGATAAATAATGTTCATCAGTACTTGGCCATGGCTTGAATCAAAAAGTATTCCTTTTTATTTTAAAGCTTTATTTTATTTATTTCACCTACAAACATTGAGGAAACTGATTTTACACACACTGACGGCAGTAACACTTAACGTTAGCATTAGTTGGTTTGTAGCTGGGTGTAGTATCCAGATCTTTTTATGAACGTGTGTGTATGCTATAGTGTCTTGTCTATACCCCCTTAAAACCGAGATGTTTTCATTAATACTTAAAACCGAGATGTTTTCATTAATAACATACGGAACGCGGCTATTTTTTTTCCAAACCATGTTATGTCAATAGTTAAGATCTGGAAGGAGAACCCAGTAACAACGCCTGTAGCTAGTTCTAGGTTTTAGATAGACATTCAGCAAAAAACAATATTACTGATTGAGCACACAATTATTCGAGTTTCTGACACATGTTGGCTTTCAGCTAGTTTGTATTAGTTCTTATGTATATTAAAGTGTGTTTCTTGTTTATGGGGCCCTGTTATTACAAATGTAAAGTAATATATTGTAAGCCACAACCTGTAGGCATTCTGTCCATGTACCACCTGGATACATTGAACTTTTCTAAAAGGGGTTGTGCTACCCCTTAAACCAACGCATGACCCCAATTTGTATTTTCCCAGTTACAATATATAACCTCAGAAACATTCTCTGTTTTGATCCAAGGCTTGACACAGAATGCTGGCACTGGTGGAAGTTTCAAAGGTGTCCCTCCTCTTTTCTTTTTTTCCTGTATAGTCCACAGTGAAGCTTCATGTGGTCTACACAGTGTTCTGCTCTGGTGACACAAAAGCTGAGAATGGGCTGAGTTTGTCCTGTGTGGGCACCAGTTTATGCTCACCCTGCACTTTAACTCAGCTACATTACATCCTCTGAGTGGATGATGAATAGCACAACTCTTGTAGACTAGTGGTTCCACTTGTTTTATTATTTGTTTTTGTTTTTTTTTGTTTTTTTATATCATCCTAATCTATGATGATATTAAACTGCCCCTTGGTCTTCTCTAAGGATGTATTTGTCTGATTTGTACAACATGATTACAATGGTGCCTGGTGTGTGTGTGATCCATCAGAGCCGTCAGCTAGTCCGGCCAAGGATAACTACAGGATGAACCGCTACAAAAACAAAGCTCTGAACCCAGAGGAGATGAGACGCAGGAGAGAGGAGGAAGGCATCCAGCTCCGGAAACAGAAACGGGAACAACAGGTATTAGTTCTTTTTTTAGTTTTGTTTTTTGATTATCCATTACATATTAATAAACAAATTAGACGTTTTCTTATTGTTTCTGTGTGTTATGCGTTATGACCCTTGAGTTTTTTTTTTTTTTTTTAACATGCCACACTAGTCACTGGATAGGTTTTTAGGTATGCTGTCTAGCTTGTAAGACATAAACGGAATGCATTGAGACAGAAAATTTGCTTAAAAGTTGTTACTGTTTTTCACAAGAGACTAGGTGACAAAGGTGGTCAAGCTTTTCTCTCATTACATTGGTTCTTTTGCTAAAATGAGACTAGTTGGTTTGTTCTTTAATTCAACATTTGTATACGTTGCAGCTTTTCAAGAGGAGGAATGTGGATGTCCTCAATGAAGATGAAACCATGCTTGAAAGTCCACTGGCGGATTCTTACCTCAACTCACCTGTAACAGTGAGTGTGTACTTCCTAACATAGCTACCTGTTGAAGACCCTGTGATTAGATCAATAAATAGAGTGCTTTGAATGACTGCACATGTATCTTTCTTGCAGGAAGGAGTTATTACTAAAGAAATGGTGGAGATGCTTTTCTCAGAGGATCCAGAGCTTCAACTGGCCACGACACAAAAGTTCAGAAAACTACTGTCCAAAGGTATTTATTCAAACTGTACAATGAATAAGATGGCACAGAGCTTGTCATAACATTTACTTTAATCTTTCAACATATATTCCAGAGCCCAACCCACCAATTGATGAAGTTATAAACACGACTGGTGTTGTGGAGCGGTTTGTTGAATTTTTAAAGAAGAGTGTCAACAGCACGCTACAGGTCAGCTCATAAAAGTATAGGCATGTGGCAAATTCAGAAGAAACATGGACAGACTTGGGTGGTATAATGAATTCTGTATTTTTATTTTTTTTTTTTGCATGTCTGACATATGGGACCCTCTAGTTTGAAGCTGCGTGGGCTCTGACTAACATTGCATCAGGCACATCCTTGCAGACAAAGATAGTGATTGAGGCTGGAGCAGTGCCAATCTTTATAGAATTGCTTAACTCCGACTTTGAGGATGTCCAAGAACAGGTAAGGCCCAACGTTTGACTCAGTGATTGTCTTGCATTGTTCATGCATTGTCTTACATGGTCACATTTGCTTAAATCTATGGTTCTAATGATCCCTTGCAGGCTGTGTGGGCCTTGGGTAATATCGCAGGAGACAGCGCTGTATGCAGAGACTATGTGCTGACCTGCAACATCCTTCCACCTTTATTAATGTAAGTTTATTCTATATTTGAAGCAGTCTTTTATGAGTAACAGTCCTACTAGAATATGACATTTTTTCTAAACCATATTTAATTCTCGTTAACTAGTATTTGAGTCCTTTCAAAATTGTTTTAGGCTTCTGACCAAATCCACTAGACTGACCATGACTAGGAACGCGGTCTGGGCCTTGTCTAATCTCTGTAGAGGAAAGAATCCTCCACCAGCTTTCGAAAAGGTACCACAACAGAGTTATGCAATCTATAAACAGCCACATAGTTTGAATTTTATTGCTCTAGGTTTAGCTGTTTTTGTTGACATTATCATACGCTTGTGTATGTTATGTGTTGTCTAGGTATCGCCATGTCTGCCAGTACTGTCGAGGCTTTTATTTAGCAGCGACCCAGACTTACTAGCAGACGCCTGCTGGGCCCTGTCCTATCTCTCGGATGGCCCCAATGATAAGATTCAGGCGGTGATTGACTCTGGCGTCTGCAGGAGACTCGTAGAACTGCTCATGTAAGTCCAGGCCTAATTCCATGCTGTCACCGGAAATATGAATTCATAAAAATAAAATAACTTTTGTCTACAGGCACACTGACTACAAGGTTGCTTCCCCTGCTCTGAGAGCAGTAGGAAACATTGTCACTGGAGATGACATTCAGACACAGGTCAGGACAGTTGCTTTACACAGTCCATGTTTATAGCTAACAAACAAGTCCTTAAACGCTGTGAAAATGTCAAATATGTGCAAATATTTAAATGCTTTTTTATAAAATTACAAATTGAAGATGTTAGAATTGCATTGGAGATTGAAATCTTATTTGAAGTTACCAATCCTGACTTGTTTTCTCTGTGTAGGTTGTATTGAACTGTTCTGCCCTGCCCTGTCTGCTGCACCTTCTCAGCAGTGCCAAGGAATCCATCCGAAAAGAGGCCTGCTGGACTATTTCAAACATCACTGCAGGAAATCGAGCTCAGATACAAGTGAGGCAGACTGTGCACTGTAACTGTTGTTTTCTTTAATTTTGTCACAGACGGCACTGACCTGCGTTATTGCAGATTTGTGTAGTTTTTAAAGATATAGTGGGTTAAGTCTGAATTTTTATGCTGTTTTTTTTCTTTGTCTCAGACGGTAATCGATGCCAACATCTTCCCAGTGCTAATTGAAATTTTACAGAAAGCAGAGTTCAGGACTAGGAAAGAGGCTGCCTGGGCGATCACCAACGCCACCTCTGGTGGGACACCAGAACAGATAAGGTCTGATAATTTCACAATTACTCCATTACACGATCTAATTTTACATTAACATGAGTGTCAGCAGCTGCGGCACTCAAGCTTTTCTGCTTATAGAGGCATCTTCTTGAATCAAAGAATTGCTTTCACTGTGTACTTTTAGATTAAAGCAGAATTTGTGAGTGCTGTGGGAAACACTGATTGAGATCTTTGTGGCTGACTGCTCAGTGTCTTATACTGTTAACTCTTTGTGTGCAGGTACCTGGTGAACCTGGGCTGCATTAAGCCTCTGTGTGATCTGCTCACTGTAATGGACTCCAAGATTGTTCAGGTAGCTCTTAATGGACTGGAGAACATCCTGAGGCTGGGCGAGCAAGAGGCCAAGCAGGAGAACAATGGCAGTGGAGTGAACCTTTACTGCAGCCTCATTGAGGAAGCATATGGTACGTAATGGGATACATTAAAAAAAACAACATTGTAGGATGTGATGGTTAATTTAGAAACTCACTGGCCACTTTCTTGGGTACATTTGATGTCTATTCTGCACCACACTACCAACTAACAGATTACACGTTCACAGCAGGTTAGTTAGGTGCATGGACTGGACATTACCAGATGGTGAAAAGTTTGAGCTTTAACCATGGGGAAGTGCAAATTTAATGAAAACTGGATACATAACCCTGATTTTGCGCTGTGGTTAAGACCAGTTAGTGGCAATGTGTTCGAGGTTCGTTGTATATTGTGCAAGAAAGTTTTAAAACTCAGAACAATGGGAATAAAAATTTTGTAGGCCCACATGCAGTGCAAAAAACACAAAGCAGCTGCGGAAACCTGTCATAAACTGAGATCTATACAGTAAAAACCCAATGTTCAGGTTATTGGCGTGCTGTGTACATGCTGCTTGTTACTGCTGTGCAGTGATTGATTGAATTTTTAAAAGACTGTCAATGTTCTACCTTTATAAGTCCGTGCAAAGACTATTTTGCAATTTATTGTTCTTTGACTCTTTCAGTATCAATAAACAATGTGTGTTAGCGATTGTAATTAGTGGTTTTGTTTGCTGTTCGCACATTTTTTGCTATTAAATTGATTTTAAATTAAATTTTAGATGGTCTTAAAAAGAAACCTGCAGAATCACTGCTACTACCAAAGAAGAATTTGTTTTGAACACAGATTGTTAAAAGGCTTTTAGTTCAATATTGGGTCCTTTTTGTTTTTAGGTCTGGACAAAATCGAATTCCTTCAGAGCCACGACAACCAGGAGATCTACCAGAAGGCCTTCGACCTCATTGAGCACTACTTTGGGGTGGAGGACGAGGACAGCAGTCTCGCTCCCCAGGTGGACCAGGCCAACCAGCAGTTCCTCTTTCCCCAACAGGAAGCTCCCATGGAGGGATTCCAGCTATAAGTCAGCAGCCTCTCTATCCCCTAAACCCTTTATTCCTCACCTTTTCCTCAAAGCTTGACTCTGTGCCCCCTTCCCTTTTTTTTTTTTTACTGGTTTGCCACTAATCGCCTGTAGCACCAAGCATCTGGAGAAAATGATTTTATGTTGAGCTCTCAAGCCTAAAAGCACCCTACTAGCCTGTGCTACCCAGCCTGTGGACTGACACTGGACAGGGCAGACTCATGTTGTACCAAGGACAGACCTAGTTGTCCATGAATGAGCAGAAGAATCATTTAAAATGTGAGTCGGCCTTGTCTGTTGCACATGTACATCTTTCTGCCAATTGATTGCTCCTAGATTCTTTCTTTGGCAGTAATGATGATTAGTAGTTTATTATCTTTATATACACTTTATAATTTCTTTATCAATGGGACATTCCATTTTGAGAAAAATACCCATGCATCTCTCCCCAAGGTTTACAGAGGGGTGCTTCGGGAAATATGCCCAGCTTTTGATGTCAGTCCGACATAGTGCAATTTTTTATTTTCCACTACCCCTTAATTTATCTTTTAGTATATATATTTTTTCAATATAGAAGAAAATGGCACTGTGAGGCTAGCACATTCTCGGTGCCACACTCAACATATCTGCAAATTAAAACTGGTCTCTGCTTTGAAAGTTCAGAGGCTACTTTACCATGGATGATTGTTGTCTGACTTGACAAAATTCGTTTTTTGCCCTGAGTCTGAAGACTTTTCTCCATGTGTTGGTTGAGATTTACTGCAAAATAATCCAGAGGAAGGTAAAAGAAATCTCTATACGAACATAGAAAGGGTTTATAATTGAGTGTTTAAATAGGTTTAGGTTTATGAGGGTGTTAAAAGATTAAAAGAAAAAAAAAAATCCTGATTTGGTGGGTGGTATATAGCTAGAGATCCAATATTCGTTGTGTGCTGTGTAATTAATCACAATTCTGAATTATGAAGTGATCTAACTTATTGAAAATGGCATAGCTGTGGGGGATAGAAGGATAGGACTATCGGCAGCAAACCAGTTAGCTTTTTATAATCGGTAAAAAAAAGTCAAGCTGCAGGGGGTTTGAAGCATTTTGCTTTTTGGCTTCTTTCTAAAGGCGGTGCACCATGTTGCTGCTAGTTAGTACACTGTGCTCTATCCCCCAGTTGTCTGCGGTAGGGGTTTTGCATGGTGTTCTAATAACCCTGCCTAGAGTCACTGAGGTATCCCTGGCCAAACACAGTAGGCAAGACCTTTTAAAATTGACAGTGTGACAACATAGATTAAAAGCAGAAACAAGGTCATAAAATAATAGGTTTGGTGTTAACAGTGATGGTGAAGTATTGGAGGTACTATATAGTGGTTGACTTGATATGTAACTCGTAAGACATATTAGAGGACTTGGTGACATTAGGCAATGATTTTGCATGAGACCATTGTGTTGGGGAAATACATGGATGTACATGGTCGATCCTATTTAGAGGCAAGAACGTCTCCACTGCTTCTTTGTTTGTGTACAGCCAGAGTTTGGCCAGGGTTAAGTCTCAGAAAAGTGACGAGCCTAACTGCAACTAAAATTCAAGTGGATATGTGTACTTGAATTTCTCAATATTTGCATATATATATACTACACTGCACACTTGCATACAACACCAGCAGACACTGTATACATACCTCACACAGATTAGTGGCCAGTAGCAAGTCATCAGTTTCCAGAGATAACAAAGTACTTTTATTTCAGCTTAAAGTGGCTATTTTGGCTTCTTTGTTTGAGTGCACTTCCCTGTTTATTTATAAAAGTGCTGACTTTTTTTTTTTTTTTTTTTTTTTTTTTTTTTGAAAGATGTAAAGAATTGGAAAGCAATTTAGTTTACTCTGGAAACTTTTTAGATTGTTTCTGGTCACATGATGTATGATTTGTAAGAAGTCTTGTGAACCCTGATTTTCAGATCAGCTTCATTGCTTCTTTTGAAGCTGTACTTAGGTCAGTGTTTGGGCTTTTTGGATGGAGCCAAACTGTGATTGTGTGATGTTTGACTGACAGGCACTGTGTGAAGAAGAGGTTTTTTGACTCTGACTGTCCCCTTCTGAGCTTCGGAGCTCCTGTTCTGTGGATTGCTAACACTAAATGTTATATTTACATGCAAGAAAATTATTTTACACATAATGGTGAAAAATTCAGTACAATTAATTGATGAGTAGAAGCAATAGCAAAGTATTTAAACCTTCAAAGAACATATTTGTAAAGGATCTGTAACTTAAAATTGAAGGTGTTATCCACAGAGCATGAGTCCTCCTGGCAGACTTGAGAGGTCAAATCATAAATAGTATAATCGGTCAATATCAATAATTTGTCTCTACATGAGGTGTGTAGAGTAGCATTTATAACTGAAGTCTTTGTTCAAGGCAAGTTCTGTGTGTGGCCTATAAATGATGCAAGAGATGAGATGTTTAAAAACCTGTGCATTTACAAAGAACTATACTCTTTCTAAAACTGAAAATGCACATATATTCACTAAAGTGCCAATCCGACCAACAAAGACTGGAGGTTCTTCTGTATCTGTCTTTAGAGTCTTTTCTTTTTATTTTAATTTTTGATTTACTTGAATGTGCACACATTTTGTGCAAAACATTGCTGCTCTGTTTTTCTTCTTAAAAATACATAATTTGTATTTTTTTTCTTCTGTAGTTTCTCAGAAACGTGGAACTTTGGGCACCTATAAAAGGAGCAAATTATAACACGTGTAATAATTATCTGGATAAAAGGGCATAAATAATGACATAAAATGGTCCCCGCTCAGTTTCATAGATGGCTTTCACTGTCCACAGCTAAGCTGCAGGTATTTGGGAAATCACTGAGGTAAATGCTGTAACGTATATTGAGCATTCATTGCAGCTATACCCATCATGAGTGGTGCAAATTCTAGTAACAATACAGGTACTGAGCTAATTTTTTTTTTTTTTTAAGTGGATTCACTAAAGTGATCACTTTGAAGGCTGGTTGAGATCTGCCTGATTTAATTTAGGAATAGTTGAGAAGTAACTGGCTTGCGCTGGTTCAGTCAGTGCAGCTGTAATTTTTCTTCAGGCCATTTAAATTTGCTTCTTTAATTAGAAGCCACACAAGCATAACTCCCTTTTTGATATTTTCTCAAATCAGAATACTTTTTATGAACCTGCAACATTTCCTACACTAACTTGCAATAAACTGGTCCAAATGAGTCTAAAAATCCACCCTTGTAAACTGTTCTCACAGGGACACTCCTTCCACTGGGTGCAGCTCACATAAGCAACTACTTGACATTTTTCTAATCTGGGATTCAGAAATAATGCAGTGATTTACATTAAAAGTATTAAGTTAAATTATATGTATGTTCTGATACATTGACAGGGATTCAACTGCAATTCTAATCACTTCTGAGAAGTGGAAAAAGCCTCAGTAGAACATGTATTCAAAGAAAAAAAGCGTAAAAGCCTTGGTCTTTTTCCTGATCAGGTTATTCTGGACTCTATTTTTGGATAATTTTGTTAAAACTAAGTATGTCCTTGTCAGGCTGAATGATCAGGAATATTGTTAACATTAGGGGCTTAATAAGGCAATTAAAGATATCTCCAATCCAACTTGTCTTCCGTCCTAGAAACTGTTTGTCTGAAACCTGAAGCCATACTTGGCTCAGTCAAGTAATGTCTACACTACAGATGTTTACAGTCCTACACGTTTGTAAAAAGGTTTTCAAATGCCATCACTGATTAGTCCCTAGTGTAGGCTATACATTAATCTGGTCCTCTCATTTCTTATATATGTATTTATTTTCTCTTCTGTTTTTTTTTTTTTTTTTTTTCTTTTTTCATTTTCTCAAATTTACCCGACTATTACTGTGACGTGACTTGACTTGACCGACGGTATGAATGAGTGATGTGAAACAAATACACTTCAACTGAATATGACACACAAACATGGAAAATGTTCATATTGCTACAATATTAAAACTGTAAAGAAATTATATTCAAATTGTCCAGTGCAAATACTGTACAAAAACAAATAAAGTTATGTTACCAATGTAAAATGTTTTTTTTTTTTTATTTCTATTGCATGTAAATGTGAAATCCACTTAATGCCACATAAATTTCAAGTTGACATGCTAATTTTAGAGCAAATAAGTCTTCACATATGGCGTTGAATAGGATTATAGATTTTCCTCACAACAAAAATATGTAAGTCGTAAACTGTAAAGAAAAAGGACATTAACGTCGTGTCAAGTGAATTACACAATATACAGTGCAAATGACACTAAATACTCTGGTGGTTGGTGAAGATATTTGGT
The DNA here is from genome assembly GCA_024349245.1 of Neodontobutis hainanensis. Taxonomy (NCBI): domain Eukaryota; kingdom Metazoa; phylum Chordata; class Actinopteri; order Gobiiformes; family Odontobutidae; genus Neodontobutis; species Neodontobutis hainanensis. The sequence goes on along the minus strand of JALDNG010000142.1, from coordinate 692,510 downwards.
GGGTGGGCTAATAAATACAATCACATTTATGACAAATTTATAGCAACACTGATTTATCAAACAACAAGTTTTGAGGAGAACTATGTCAAACACTTTCACTCAAACATAACTTTCAGAAATACATAATATCATTATAGCTTCAGCAAAATACTGCAAGTTGGTAAGTCTCTTCTTAAAAATCACCTGTGTGCCTTCTCTCTTTTTATATTTTTGGGGCAATTTAGACCTGTTGGTGCCATCAAAACTATAACACTATGTTCTAGAATTGACCACATCTAATTACATTTTTAAAAATGTAATGTATTTTAAAAAGCTTTTATGCTAACATAGCTAGTAAAAGTCCAGTAGGTGGCACCGATGAGCAACATTAGCGTGTAGACTGGCGTTTAGCAGGAGAGGGAAGAAGATGCAAAGTTATGTCCGGAAGTATTTTTCTTTCTCACGCTGGGGAAATAGCTTTTTTCCTTCACGAACTTAACAATTTTCCTATTTAGTTTAACGGTAAATGCCTACTTTTTTAAATTTTGTAAATATATATTTAAATGTCTATATTTTGTTACGCTTGGGGTTTTAACAACACACGCGAACACTCTTAAAAAGCTAGTCGTGTGAGCTAATTTAGCTGAAATGGGCAAGCTAACGTTAGCATTTATTGCTAAGGTAAGACTAACTAGCGATAGGTCAGCTACTTAGCTAGATTTCTTAGCTAAACATATTAAGGAATTAACGACGCTGTTAAACTTGAGTCAAAACTAGATACAACGAGTTATTACAGACGTGTATTTAAAATAATAACACCTTATAGCATCCCAATCTGGGATTATACGTGCTGGACATATAAGATATTAAGATAAATAATGTTTTATTAGTTTTTCTCTGAGTTGTTGGTTTAACGTTCTCCACAGTATCCAGTATTTAATATGAACATATGGTCATTCAGAACTTCTCCAACGGCTGGAGAACTGACACTACGTACGACGTTTTTTTTGTCCGTGTACTTGACAATTAAGCTTAACTATGCTGAATAATGTCCCATGGATCCAACTGTAGAGATGAAAAAGCAAGACACAGAGAAGATTGTGCCTGCGCCAGGCAGTGAGGATGCTTCATCTTCAGCCGCAGGGAGCGAGACACCTGCAAAGGACAGTGTGGACAGCAATAGTCCCAAAGAGAGTGAAACAGAAACACCCCAGACCTGCACGCCTCCTCCGCAAGCTGTAGATGCTGACGCCCAAGGTAACTGTATTTTTGATTTAACTAGAGCTTTCTGTCTGCATAATCTGCTCTCTTGTGGTTTAAAAGCCAAATGCAGGGGATGGCAGCATACATCCTGTGCTTTGTGACTAATATGTGATATGATAAAATACCTGGTTTGTTGTGTGAGTGAAATTCAAGTTGAAAAATGGTCACAGTAGAAGATAAGAATTTTATCAGCTGCCAAAAATATGAATAATTGGCTTATTGAGTGGACAGTATGTTTTGGATACAATGTCTTAAATACTCTAAGCCAGGACCTTTTTAAATTTGTATAGTTATTTTTATCTAAACTACTGCATTGTGATTTAAAGGTAGAAAACGCATGATTAATGCTCACACAATGGAAACTAAATAACTTAAGTGTATGTGAAAGCTCACTGCCTCTATTTCATCATGTAACTCATTAGTTTACATAAAACAGTCGTTATTTATAGCTGTACCTTTCAGAGGCTGTCATTTTAGTCTTTTGTGCCGGAGTTTTAATACAGTTGTCTTGACTTAAGTTGCAGAGACAGCACTGGCCCAGTGTGACATGGCAGAGGAGCTCAGTCGGCAGCTGGAGGACATCCTCAGCACCTACTGCAGAGAAAGTATGTCAGATGACGGCACTGTGCCCAATGGACAGTCGCACAGCCCAGAATTCAACGGACTGACAAATGAGAGGGAGGACGGCAAGCCTGTAAACAGTAAGGGCAACCGTGGTGAAGCGGGAAAAGAGCAAAAGAAGAGTCAGGACAAGAAGAAGGTGAAGGGTCTAGGTAAGAGACAACTGCTGCAAAAACTATAAAGGGATACAAGCAGAGTTAAATGAATCACTCTTGTATCTTTGTTTTTTTCTTTTCTTTTATTTACCTACAAGGCAAAGAAATCACACTTCTCATGCAGACTCTGAACACACTGAGCACACCAGAGGAAAAGCTAGCAGGCCTCTGTAAGAAGTACGCAGAACTAGTAAGTAGTGCCCCCTTTTTTTTTTTGGTGAATCAACATAAAATACACATTGAGCAGCTATTCTTGTAAAAATATTTGCACCTGAAACTAAAAAAGGCTGTGTGGCATAATTTGACAGTTCGATACGCCCTAATGTCAATGCATATGCATACAGTTGGAAGAGCATCGGAACACCCAGAAGCAAATGAAGGTGCTGCAGAAGAAGCAGAGCCAGCTGGTTCAGGAGAAGGACAACCTGAGAAACGAACACAGCAAGGCCATCCTGGCCCGCAGCAAACTGGAGAGTCTGTGCCGGGAGCTGCAGAGACATAACCGTGCACTGAAGGTACTACACAAATAGAGATCATGAATTTACACATAAAAAACACAGACATGCATCTAAATCTATATTAAGTAATGAAAATTTGTTTACTACATAATAGTTATATAATATACATCCGTGTATCCCACTGACCTGGTCTATGGCGGGGTGGTAATGATGTCATCAGGTGTGTGTTGGAGAGGTGGCAGGATTACTGTATAAATAGACGTCTGCTTATAAACGAGGCTGGGAGATGTATCAGTCACCTGATCAACAGCAACACCAGAGTGAGCACTTCACAAAGCAGCCAGTAGACAGAACGACAAGGCGCACAATAACTTTTAAAAAAGGAACGTAATATGTTATTTACCGTTGCAAAAGCCAAAGTGTCCATTAGGACACACTGCACCTCACATTTACATTTGCCAGAATTTAGCCATTTTTTTCAGACATGTAACATAAACTATTATTTTCTGAGTTTATGCCCTTTGTCTCTACAGGAGGAAGGTATAAAAAGAACCCGTTTAGAGGAAGAGAAAAGGAAGGAAGTGACTTCACATTTCCAGGTTACTCTCTTTGATATCCAGACTCAGATGGAGCAACACGATGAGAGAAACGCCAGCCTTCGTCAGGAAAACAGCGAACTGGCCGATAAACTCAAAAAACTCTACGAACAGTATAAACTAAGGGAAGAGGTGTGTGTAAATGCCTCTATATAATTTAAATTGACCTAATTCCGTTGCAAAATTCTTCAAATGTATGTTTACGTTCCCTCAGCACATTGATAAAGTGGTAAAGCATAAGGACCTGCAGCAGCAGCTGGTGGATGCTAAGCTTCACCAGGCTCAGCAGCTGCTCAAAGAATGTGAGGAGCGACATGAAAGAGAGAAAGACTTTGTAATTATCACTCTCACAAGCAAACATTCACAAAGTGCAAATAAGTGGCTCGTATGTATTAATGTAAATATACTATATGCACTTTTTTTTTTTTTATCAGCTCCTGAAGGAGGCAATGGAATCTCAAAGGATGTGTGAGTTAATGAAGCAGCAGGAAGTTCACCTCAAACAGCAGGTTTTTATAATTTATTAAATAAATTTCTCATTACAGAAATAATTAATGCATTATTTGTGATGTAATGTATTTTGTTTTTGCTCTAGCTATCTTTGTACACAGAAAAGTTTGAGGAGTTTCAGACCACTTTGTCTAAAAGCAACGAAGTCTTCACCACTTTTAAACAGGAGATGGAAAAGGTGAGGAAAGAAGGGGGGGTTTGTGTATTTCATGTGACCTTTTAAGATAATGTTGTTTCTTTTATTTGAACAGATGACTAAAAAGATTAAAAAGCTGGAGAAGGAGACGGCCATGTATCGTTCCAGATGGGAGAGCAGCAACAAAGCATTGCTGGAGATGGCTGAGGAGGTGAAGACCTGAGAACCCTAAATGTGTTGAAGCAGAAATCCGAAAAGCCCACTCCCGATGTCTTAATGCTTTTTGTTGCAGAAATCCGTTCAAGACCGAGACTTTGAGGCACTCCAGGGCAAAGTTCAGAGGCTCGATAAGCTACGACGGGCGCTGAAAGTTGAACGTAATGAGCTCAACAAAAAGGTCCAGAGTTTGAGTGGCGAGCCTTGCGATGACCCAGGGACGGACTCTCCTTCACCGCCACCCACAGACTCGCTCCTGGAGCCAGGTCTGGTGTTCAACAGCCCCCCAGAATCCGGCTCCTGCTCCCACTCCTGCCACTGTGACCACACAGCAAACGCAGACGTCCTTTCACCCGACACAAATGCCGCACCAGTTGCTATCTAAGAATAAGATTTTTATCAGTTCAGATTAAAACCACCAAACAATAAGCCCACCTTCCTGCGAAGCCCTCTGCTGAATTAAGTTTAACGCTCGTTCAAAAGCAAGGCAGACAGTCACACGTTATTATGCTGTTTAGTACTCGTAATATTTTTAGTTCACATTTATTTTTTTGGTTGATGAGCTGCTGCCAGAAGCCTAAAAGGTATGAAATAGAGGCTATTTAGTTCAGAGCCAAAATCTATTTCATCTAATTGCAATTTTCAGTATTTTGAAGAACACTTCACCAATATTTCCTTCATAACATACCAATAGAGAATACATAGGTAAATATATAGGTAATTACTAAAAAAAAGCTTTGGGTTTGCCAAAATTTCTATATTTCTACATTCTTGCTTGTTCATAATGTTATATTCATTTTACCATTATTTGGCTTAATATGTGCATCGTTTTAATCTGCACACTGTATTAGTTGACAGTGTCAAATCAAATCAAATGTAATTGTGCTCCTAATCATTCCTATTAGTTTAGTGTGCGGTAACTACATCAGATTGATTTGTTTTGCTCCTGGTGTATAAGGCTGGGTGTGGGTATTCATCTAAGATTGTTCCCCAATTCCCATAACGGCAGTCACTTAGGGCAAGAGAATGTTCGCGGACCTCTATGCAAAGCTTGCCTCTTGGTTTTATTCTGTGGCAGTCTGTTCTGACAAGCACTTAACTGTGAATAGATTAATATCTTGCATGGATGTACTGTATCATCAGACAACATATCTACCCACAAAACATTTTTATTCCTTGGTAATTGAGCACTGTTTGAGCCATGTAAGAAGAGATTTGAAAAAGTAGATGTTACCTACATGACATATTCACTCCACGCATTGCCAGTTTCCTTCACATATGTAGCACAGGTAATGTCCACGTTACAGCTGACAATGTGTTCAATCGGTTATTAAGGCAAACCTGATTTCTTCCACTGTCCCACAGGACTTTGATTATGCCTCCATTTTCACTTGAGTAGTGGAGGTCCACTGACCATGAGAAGGAACCAAAGATGTTTCCCTTTTTTTGTTGTTTGCAGTACTTTTATCTGGCACTGTATATTTTGTTTATAAATAAAAAAGTCAACTGTTTGTGTGTATCATTGAGTATGTTATTCAGTAACACCAAAGCTGTAATCCTAAAATCAAGAATGTTAACTATTGCAGTTGTAATGTTAAGCCCAAATTTTATCAGTAAGTCAAATTTAACTTTACAAAATACAATGCGATTGTACGTAAATGTACGTAATTATTGACATGCGAAGGATCCTGTAGGTGTCGCACTTTCTGTTTGTGATACAGGAAATACGTCACTTTCCTTTTCCGCCGTGACCCGGCGCCTGAAACACGAGTGTTCATCTTTTCTCGTTTTACGGAGATATATACAGCATATTAGGTCGATTGGCACCACTTCTTGGAAAAAATGGTCAGTATATTCTGTATTTAAAGATACTTATATGGTGTAGTTTAACTGTTGTTGTACAAAAGACGCAAACACGGGTTTACACGGCAGTGCTTATCTGGTAATGCTAGCTACCTCCATGCTGTTCAGCGTAAACACAAAGCTAGCGGAGGCTGGTTTAAGTGAGTGCAAATTATTGCAGCTGCATTGGGTATTATATATTTGAAGACTGTTTCGTCTAGAGACACCAATATCCTCATGAAAACACTAACCTATTTGGGTTTCCCCACAGAAACCCATCCTGCTCCAGGGCCACGAGAGGTCCATTACTCAAATCAAGTACAACAGGGAGGGAGACTTGCTTTTCTCTGTGGCTAAAGATACAGTAAGTGTTTGTTTTCACCCTGTTTTTACCTATACTCAGCACGATTTAAATTAAATTAATGTCTAAATGCAGGTAGTCAACGTGTGGTACTCAGTCAATGGGGAAAGGCTTGGGACGTACAATGGACACACAGGAGCTGTGTGGTGTGTAGATTGTGACTGTATCCTTTTACTTAAATGTAAATTACGTGACTTAACTAGACTGTCAGATCTGTGCCTCTTCTTTAGTAGATCTGGTTTTCCTTAACATGGTCTTTCCAGGGGACACTAAAAATGTGTTGACAGGTTCAGCAGACAACAGCTGCAGGCTGTGGGATTGTGAGACTGGTGGGTTCAATCATTTCATTTGCTCAAAATGTAAATTCTCTAGATTGGCAGACATTAATCAGTGTTTCATGTGTATTTCTTTTACAGGCAAACAGATGGCTATGCTCAACACTAACTCTGCTGTCAGAACATGTGGCTTTGACTTCAGCGGAAACATCATCATGTTCTCCACAGACAAGCAGATGGGTTACCAGTGCTTCCTCAACTACTATGACCTGCGAGATCCTCAGCAGATTGGTACACAAGACATCACTTAAGCCGCTTTTTGTGTAAAACGGCACCTTGTTATTTTACCTGGAGAATTTCCTGCTAATGACCTAGTAAAACCTCGTCAGCAGAGCTAAGTTTTGTGTCTTAATCACAGACAAAATCTTTGTAATCGACCCTGCACAGTCAGCCCAGCTGCAAAAACATTTCAGTTATACTTGTTACACAGCAAAGCAGTTTCTATCCGGTCTGCCATTGTTCAAAACCCTGGCAATAGATGGTGTCACTGCAGATTAGTCACTTGTGATTGATTGAAAGTAAACAGCATAATTGCAAATGTACTGTATGGACATGTACTAATTGAAGTCCTAATAACAGTGGGAACTTGATTTGTATAACATACCTCCGTAAAATTCATGATAGATAAGGTCAGGTTATGTTTAAAGATGCACCAATATGGAAAGTCTAGGCCGATTTGAGTCTCTTAACAATTAACAAACAGACTTTAGATAACGTTAATAAATTACGGGGTACTTTATGCATTTTATACCATTTTGGAAGCAAGCAACACTCACCACATGCACAAGCTTTTGCTATAGCTGCAGACATATATCCAGCACATAAGACTGCACGTGACAACAATAATATCGGTAGGCTTGTATAGGTGCATTTGCCAATGTCAGTCAACGTCTTCAATATTGTCCAATGCCGATGTATCGGTGCATCCGTAGTTTAAGACTTGCATACTCTACTGTATGCTTGTACCAGCACTATAATCTCAACTGTGTTGCTGTGTAGAAGACAACCAGCCGTACCTGAGCATCCCTTGCAATGATTCTAAGATCACCGGTGGTGTGTGGGGTCCTCTGGGCGAGTTTGTAATTGCAGGCCATGAGAATGGAGAGATCAACCAGTACAGCGCCAAGGTAAGATGCACACAGTCTGTGTTAATGCAGTATCTTGTAATAACTTGGTATACAACATTTCAAAAGGTATACAACATTTCAAAAGGCATACATCAATAAAACAACACTGTGTATGTTATGTGTGTACGGACAGTCTGGAGAGATCCTGAAGACGGCCAAGGAGCACAGCAGACAGATCAATGACCTGCAGCTTTCAGTAGATCTCACCATGTTCATCAGTGCCTCAAAGGACAACAGTGCAAAGGTGAGGCCCATTCCTCTCCAACTCATTGTTGTGGAGTTGCTACAGTTAAATTCCATTGTTTATTTTTTTGTAATCAGATGTATACTTGACTCATAAAATGTTATGTCAAATGTATAAACTGGAAAAGGCCATGGGCTTCATATAATTCTGACTTTTGTACAAGCTTCTACCTATCTGTCGTCTAATTTTGCCATGTGCAAGTGCACTGCAGCCTCTCTGTCTTCATGCCATGGGCGGTTTTGTCTAAATTCTATTCTATTTTATTTTCAGCTGTTTGACTCCATGTCACTGGATCACATTAAGACCTTCAAGACAGAAAGACCTGTGAACTCTGCTGCAATCTCTCCAATTATGGATCATGTAAGAACGAGCGGTCACTACACTATTACTATGTTGATTTTTTTTTTTTTTTTTTTTTTTTTTTTTACAACTTACCTAAGTAACCTATTTTGGTATGTTTCAGGTGGTGATGGGTGGTGGTCAGGAGGCCATGGAGGTCACGACGACATCCACCAGGATTGGCAAGTTTGAGGCCAGGTGAGTAAAGACTTAATAACTGGGTGTTCATCATCCATATTGTGTGCATAAATGCTCATTGTTTTCTTCAGGTTTTTTCATGCAGCCTATGAAGAGGAGTTTGGCAGGGTGAAAGGTCATTTTGGCCCCATTAATTGTGTGGCATTCCACCCCGATGGCAAGAGGTTAATAAACTATACTAAGTGTATAAGTGTCTAAATTATCATGTCTTAGTCAGTTCCTGGAATACATTTTTTCCCCTGTTGCCCACAGTTACAGCAGCGGCGGAGAAGATGGCTACGTCAGAATTCATTACTTTGACCCACAGTACTTTGACTTTGAGCTGGAGGCATAAAAAGAAAACCCAACCAACCCCACAACTCCGGACTGAGCCCTAACAGGAGGGATTTACTGACAGGAGTGCATTTACAATTGAGCAGCAGCCTTTTACCTGGTTTGATCAAGTCCTTCAGATCAGTTTGTAGCTTAGATTGGAGAACTGTTCCAGGCTGGATCAGGGTTCCTTGGACCTGCCATTGACTGGATTTTAAACCCACACTTCCTCTTGCAAATTATTTAATACTAAAACTATCAATCTGCTGTTTATGTTTTGTTTTGATGTAAGCCATTCCAACACAAGTCATAAACCTATTCAAATAATGTTTGTCGTCCATGTCTTTGTGTAAAAAGGTTAGTTAGATAGTTTATCTTGTGTCTGAAGAAAGCTATATGCAAAAGGCATAGGTACAGCTATTTTTTTTTTATTACAAATTAGGATAATGCACATTTTACAAGGTCAACTTCAACATCTAGGAAGCTTGTTTAGCAGCAGCTCCACTCAACATGAATAATGGTACAAAATATCAAAAACAAGTAACTCAGTACCCAACCGAAGCCTTACATGCATTCATTCATTTATACAAACAATGCATGGAGTAAACAAAGGAAAAACACTGTATATTCTTGATTTGGAAATAAGTTACAAAGGAGTTCACTTCTGCCTCTGCAAAGGGAATATAATATGTACATGTTAAAGGCAGAATTATTTTAAACATGCATTTACTGATAAAAACCTGCATGTGAGTGCTAAGAAGTATATTACTGTACAAATCTGCAGGTTTAGGAGCCCCAGGACAACTTTTGGGTATAGTAACAGAGGGTTATGGCATTTAAGTTCCATGGGGGTGTTGGTTTGAAAATGAAACCATTACTGTGCTTTCAACTAAAAACAAGTGAACAATGTTTGTTAAGAACACAAGATAAAACAGGAATACAAAAGCAGTAGAAGAATAGTGGGACAGTACACCAATTTTCAGTTTAAGTTCAGGTTGTTTTCACTTCATCTTTCGGTCTGAAACACAAACAGTTTTATGGTTTAAGCAATCAATCTAAAGCTGCAATAGTTAGACCAAACAGCAAATGGGAGCATCATTACATTTTTACTAGCATGTTCCAAAACAGTTATGGACAAAGAACTGTAGGAAATGTATTAAAAAAAGAAATCAAAATTTAATAAACACTGCCCATATTTGTGACTGCAATCCAGAAGCAAACATATTTATTAAATATAAAAAAGTAATTTAAATTACCCTGATGTGTCCATTTTTTCCTCCTCCTTTTCTTCTTCTTTTACTTCTAAAAGACAAACAAGACACATTAATGTCATAATTCTTCCATCTCTAAAAAAGATGTTTATTGCTTTTGGCCTCACCTTTCTTTTCATCTCCTTCTTTCTCTTCCTCCTTTTTAACTCGTTTTGCCTTCTTATGATTGGCTGCGTTTCTGCGGCCTCCTCCCTGTCCCTCAGCCTCATCTTCAGAGTCAGAGAACTCCTCTTCGCAGGCTATTCTCTTGTCATGTGCTCGAACTGTAAAACAGAAATACACTTGTCTGTGGATTGTCACATGAGCAGTGCGTTTATATAAAGATTACTGTCCATCGCTTACTAGAGACACGCTTGTCAGGGTCCCCCACCTCTTCGTCTCCGCTGTCTGGGTGGGGGGCATCCTCCGGGATGGCCTGCATCTGGACGCCGGGAGCATGGGGCAGCATGCGCAGGTTCTCAAACAGCCGCTGCTTGATCTTCTCGAGGTATTCGTTGGTGTTCTGGTTGGTCATGTTAGAAGGGCTAATGTGGAGCTTAAAGTCAGGCCCGAAGTATTCAAAGTAGTCATTGTAGGGCAGCTCGTTGGGAATGGAGCAGTCCAGTGCCACAGCGGTCTCGAAGGTCCAGCAGCGGGCCACGTTGCGAATGGTGTAGCCGCCTCCTCCCAGCATCAGCAAGGGGAGGTTGAAACTTTTGATGTATTCTACACATTTGGCATGACCTACAACAGCAAGCACATATAAATAAACTATCCTTCCTGCTAAGTGCTCTTCAAAGAGCATGAATCACGAGAAAGTTAATTATACCTTTAATAGTCAGGTTGAAACAGCCCAAACGATCTCCAGAGAGAGAATCTGCACCACACTGAAGAACTACAGCACTGGGTTGGTACATCTCCATCACTTTGGCCATGATCTGGCAACAACATATTCAGTCAAAAACTAAATATGCCATGACCATTGTATAATAAACTAGGGTAATATGCCACACTAAAATTACCACTGATATTGCATATTCAAAGTTCTTAACCACTATAAGAGCCTTGCTGTAAAGTTAACAGATTTTGGGGAAATGTCACTAATACTTTGTCTATTACTAGGAGAGCTGTACCCCCACACAGTGTTCTACTATTTAATGAGATTAGTCCATCAGTTATTGTTGCCTTTTTAACTGGTCTTGCAAGCAGCCAAAAAGATAAACCTCACAGCCTAAGTCAGTGAGGGTATGGCTCTAAGCATCTAGAGGCAGTCTGGTTATTTGATTGCATACATAGCTCTATGTATTTTCCTTTCTCTGTGTATACAGTATAATGCTTACATGCTGTATGTATTTAAACATCTATTTCTGTGGATGATTCAAGGGGATTCAATTTTCTTTATTTTTTAATTTTTTTATTATTATTCTATTTTTTATTTTTATTTAGTGTCTGTTTGGCACATCATCTGGGATAAATGGGTGGGAGGGTTAAAAAATGTTTACTGTCAACCTACTGTCTACTATCAATAAAAGCAAAAAAGGAGGATTATTATTATGATTTCTACTTACTGGTTTAAAGATGGCCTCGTAGGACTCATCATCAATGCCATCTCTTAGAGGATAATTCACAGCATAGTACTTCCCCTTTCCAGCTCCAATATCCTGGAAAACATTCAAAACATTGTATATGTGTGACCTCAACTGGACATAATTTGGAGCAAAATGAGAGAGAAAAAACTAACCCTCAAGTCTCCAGTGCCAGGAAAGTACTCTCCGTATTTATGGAAAGATACGGTCATGACCCTGTCTGTGGTGTAGAAGGCCTCCTCCACTCCATCACCATGGTGAATGTCGATATCTATGTACAAGACTCTCTGGTGATACCTACACGGAACCAAAAACAATTTAAGGAAGCATGTCCAGATGAATCATGGCTTCAATTGACATTTTAACTTAAGTCTAAAAAAAGCTGTGTAGCTTACTTCAGCAGCTCTAGGATTGCCAGGACGATGTCGTTGACGTAGCAGAAACCAGAAGCTTCAGATTTCTTGGCGTGATGAAGTCCGCCGGCCCAGTTGATGGCAATGTCTGTCTGCTGCTTGTTCAGCTTCACCGCGCCAGCTAAAAGGACAGGGAAAATAACCATTTAAAGTACTCTTTATAACAACATTAGTTGTGCCACCTTAAAGTCACACAATCAGCTCCTTTGTGTGTCTTGTAATATGTCCATATAATAATAACATACCAACAGAGCCCCCCGTTGAGAGCTGGCAAAACTCAAAGAGCCCATCAAACACAGGACAATCCTCTCCAACATTAACTACAGAGAAGGAAAGAGGAAACAAAATTACCACAATAACACTAAACACGGTTAAGCGTGGAACAAAAAGAAGCCAACAGTGCTCACATCTCTGCATCTGTTTGCTGTACTCAGACATGTTGTCCGGTCGAATGGACCTCAGGAACTTAATGTAGTCATCACTGTGGTATTTTGTCATCTCCTCACCACTGGCTTTGTGTGGTCTCTGGGGAAAAAAAAGATTGAAAACATGCTGAATGTGTGAAATAGTTAATATAAATGATTGTGCGTAACAGACCAACATTTTTTTTTGCGCAGCTATTTCTTAACACAAGGGTAAAACAACAATGTTGGGGCATGACTCACATAGATCTCCATCTTCCTGTACAGGCCATAGTTGAGGAGTAGGTTGTGTGTCATGCGGATTCTGTGGGGTTTCATAGGGTGGCCCTGGCCATAGTAGTAATTTCCCACATCGCCTAAAATGGAAAGAAAAAGATTTTGAAAATACTACCCATACACATACAAATACCACCCAGCGTTTCATTCAACGATGGTATCTTTTAATAGTAAAGATCCGCTTCAAATCCACAAAACAAGCTACTAAGTTATATTGAGCTGGGGACTTTATTACTGATTTATACACCGTGAGAATCTAACCCGGTGACCCTCCATCAGTCCCACTTTGACGGAAGTTGTTGAACGTCGGTGAGATTAGTGATCACTGTCTTTTCATCTCATAATAATGACCACGCTAAATCACTTACACACTTCGCCCTTTACACCCCCCATCCTCATAAATCCGACAAAGGATGCTCGGGTTATTTGATAATTTATCAAAGAAACATCTTCCAAGCAATTTCAAGCTTACAGCTAGCTGCTGGATAAGCTAACTACAAAGCCGGTCAAGCAGGCTAACGACACTTGCTACACCGGTTAGCTTGATCCCACGACGCACGCTATTAAAGGCGGTGCATTTACATTTTGCTTAGTAAACCTAGAAATGCCATCTAAAAGTAAATAAACAGCATGATTACAAAGTAAATATTTACCATCATAGTAATAACAAACTTTTTTCTTTGTTCCTTGAGACAGCGCCATTTTACACCAATTACCCACTGTTTCGTGCCCACCGGTTTTTCTTTTGCAGCAGCGAAGCCGCACTGTCCTGCCTCAGCCAATCAGAAGCTACACCGCCCGGCTGGGAAGTGCCCTGAACCAAATCGAGGGCCACTGAGGTGCATCTTCAACCAGACAATGTCTAGACACGGAGCACAAAAGCAAAATGATTGTTTTTTAATCCAGTAAAACGACTCGATAGTAGAACAATTTTTGCTTAAAAAATGATATTCATCTTAATTTATCAAATTTCTGTTACCAGTTATGAAGTTGTAGACAAAACTGCTGTTACTGTCTTTACCAATACCCCTTTTGTTGCCTTAAACCACTCAAGTTTAGATTCCTCTCCAGTTATTCATAAAGAGGTTTATGCAAAATACAAGCAGCATCATCATTCCAATATAATGAGCCAAGCAAGTTTTTCAAGTAACCCAGCACATAACTTAAGTATTTAGAGGAACAATAACACATTTGAGAAGTCTGTGGTTACTGCAAAAATGTGATGTTGTGAGAAATTGTGCACAACATTATCCATTAGGTTTGTACCTGCACATAATAAGTACAGATTAGTAAGCTGCTCACTAGTCATAATTACCTAACTTACAGCATACACATTATATATAAATAATGTGGGCATATATAAAATGGATATTTATTTCTGGTTTAGTATTTTTGCTTGACACATTTATTATGTATACTATACATATACTACATACATTATGAGCCACTGCAGCGTAACCCTGTCAGTAGCATTCAGTGCAACAGACAGCAGGTGTCAGTCTACCCTTATATAATTGTATAATTTAACTGCAACATCAAAATCTCTGCAGTCCTATTTAATTGCAGAATAAGTAATGCAGCCACTCTAAAGTGATCTACACCACACTCACAATAACCATGCATATCAAATTAACTGAACTACAAGCAGTGTATCATTAGCTCAAGTTTCACCAGATGTTAATGCAACGGAAGGATTTGACCAGCTCTGAGTCTGTTAATGTGAGGATAATGCATTCTTTAACGTCACCAAATGCATATGCCTCCAGAGTCAGCGGCAACGGCTCACGCTTTAATAATTGATATAGTCACAAAGGCTTGTTCCAAATGAAGCTCGTTATATGTTTCACCATGTGAATTAGGTCAGTTGGCTTATAGCATCGCTTCTATGTTTTGTCCTGTTGCCCTCAGATGGAGGAACTACAGTAATAAGTGCAGTAAAGGGGAGCAGAAATGGTGCTGGTCTCAGGGCCAGGACACTTAATAGAGTCAGGGGTCACTTGAGCTGGAACTGTGCTGTTAGTGTGTTCCGTTACCAGGAAAAGGCATTGGAGTATATGACAACTTTAAAACTGTCTTTAAAGCAGAATAAAGATGACTTGTTTAATATATTTTATTATTATGATTCTATTTTAATCTGCTTTAAAATGTTGTTTCTGTTATTACAGTCATATAGCTATTACATGATTTTGTTATTTTTATACTAGTGCTAACTACCGTGTTACCTTTTCTATTAAAGTGTCTTTGTGTTAATGAATGATTGGAGACATAAAGTGGCAGGTAACCAACATTTATTTACCATTATCAACTTTACAATAAAACCAGTAACATCTGTCAACATTAGCAAAATAAAGAACAAAAATCAATTCAATGTATTTACAGAGACAAAGCAGATTCAGGCTCACACACGACAGATAAACAACTCTGCTTCATATCAAACCTCAACAGTGAACATAGCAAGCTTAAGTGTTCTTCTTTTATAGTAAGGTAAAAATCAAAATTGTCTATTTTTTTATTTTTATTTTAAACAAACAAGACATAGCTTCTCTGAATCTTTAAGATGGTTCTCTATTATACACCACAAAATACTTCAAATTTGGGTTAAAATATAGGAATGTAAAAAGTTGGCGAGTCTCTTAGTTTTCTGATTTTTCTTTTTTTTTTCTTTTTTAACAGTCATTTCAAGTGGTGGTGGTGTCCTACTATAAGTTTCCTTCCTTCAGCAAGAAGGCATCTCTGCAGATTTTAAGGAAAAGATGCTCTGACTCTTATCAACATCCTTTATCCATCTTCTATACTTCATGGTGTCATTAGCTCGCGCTCCAGCCGTTAAAATCCATTCTCCACACAGTGACCAGCCCACAGCCTAAACTCAGTCAAGGTCCAGATGTCGAGCAGTAACCAGGGAAGTGATCTAGTGAATCTAGTCTGTCGTCTTGTTATCATGACGAAAAGTGGCACGTCGAAGGAGTCTTTCACATACATGTGTATATATTTACATATACATATATCCATATACATATGTATACATATACACATATATATATAAATATATATATATACTCTTAAATTTGCTCTCTCTCGCTCTTGAAAAACAGTTCAACCAGTTCATTGTGAGCTAAAGGTACAATCACTCTTTCTTTTCAGAAGGAGCGGGGGTCGAGCTGCTCTCCTCTGTGGGTTTTGTGGCCTCAGCGGCAGGAGCAGCAGCCTCTTTGGGCTCCTCCTTAGGGGCCTCCTCTTTGGCAGGAGCCTCCTCTGCCTTTGGAGCTTCAGCGGCAGGAGCAGCAGCTGCAGCCTCTTCTTTCACCACCTCCACCTCCTCTTCCTCCTTCTCCTTTATTTTCTCCTCAGAGGGAACAGCAGCCGCCTCCTCTTTTACAGCCTCGCTCTTCTTGCTCTTTTTCAGGTTCAGCTTGAAGTGGAAGGACTTCTTCAGGGAGAACTTCTTCTTTTTCTTCTTGGGGGTCTCCTTAGTAGCCCCCTCGCCTTCTTTGGCCACCTCTCCATCTGCAGCAGGCGCCGGCTCAATGGCATCACCTCCTGCACCAGCCTCGGGCTCTTTGGCTGCATCCGCAGAACCATTGGTGGCGGCAGCATCTCCATCAGGCTTTGAGGAGACATCCCCATTGGTTTTCACATGTCCATTCTCCTGGAGAAAGGTAAAAAAAAAAAATTGTTAATAAAATAGAAATTGCCTGTGCGTGGCAATTTTTCCATAAAACAACACAGAACGTGATGAATCAAACACAAAAAGACTGATATAACCGTATTTGACTCAGTTTTTTAAATCTTTAGCTTAGACCCCGAGCATCGTCGTGCTCATAAATTAACCACCGTGTCGCCTGCGAAGAGGCGACGCCTTGCAGTGCCGTAATCAGGGGATAGGCGGCGGTAGCTCCATACAGAACACACGCTGGACCAGACAGACATGGGCTCAACAAAGACTGGGGCTAATCGATGGAAGAATTAAATATTTCAGTGGCAATTCTGCTGAAACAAAGGGGCTGTAGGTCTTCATTTAGGTAAAAAAAAATCTATTTTCTTCCCGACATCATATTTCTTTTCTCTCGTGTAACTCGATAAATGTGACGGAAAATTGGGACACACCTACTTCAACACCTACCAAACATCATAACCAAATATTAAATACATAAGTGACCTAATCCTCTTAATATTGAAACCATGTTAATTTGCTTATTTATTTTTTTAATTCAGGTGGGGGGGCAGACGACAGCTAAGGCAGTATTTTGAGTAGGGAGGAGTAGCAGACTGCCTACGTGCGCCCGGAGTGCCCCCCTCCCCCTTTATTCCTTCCACTATCAAACACGCTGTGCACATTTCAGATGAAACCTCAGTCATAACACACACAGTCAATTTGAGTTTTAATTTGTCTAATCCACACAGCTCGTTTTCGGGACTTCATAATGACCAAGCCATCATAAGCACGAGACAGCGAAGCTCAAAACGCCACCTGACTCGTCTGAAACCACCGTCTATTCAACAGAAAGCATTTCGACGTCGATTAAAATTTCAAATGTGGTTTTTCTGCGAAAAAAATAACTTTTGTTTGATTGTGTGTTCACTCGCCATTGAAGTTAAAGTAACGAGTATGTGTAATTACCTGTCCATTGGTTTTGACAGCTGCAGCATCAGCGGCGGCGGCGTTTGCCTCCATGGCCACCTCTCCCTTGGCTGACTGGGACCCCATTGTCTTCGGTGAGTTTTGTCTTTTAAAGCAAATTAAAAAGAAAAACTAAAAAAGAGTGATTTAAATTAATCCAACTCCAGGACAAGTTAAATATCCAACGGTGAAAACACAAAAGTAGCGTATGTGTTTTCTTCAAAAGGCAGTGGCTTCCCTGTTCGGACTTGTCACCCTGCTAGAGAGAGACCCTCTAAACTCAACACTGGTTGAACGCAACGCTTCAACATACAGCAGGTTCAAGGCACCTCCCGTGGGCGGGCTCTGCGAAGCGTCATCCAATCAACACACAGTTAGAAGGGCCGTTTACGCGGTTATGACCAATCACAGCCCGGTCCTTAAATTTATACCGTCTCCTCTCTAGACCCCCAGCGAGGGAAACAATTCCGCTAAAATTCGACGTCTCACAGGCATGAAAGTAAAAGAAAATCACCAACATGGTATCTAGAAGGAAAAACACACCAATTAAATAATTGTCTCTACACAGAGTTGCTGTACATGTGGACTAAAAGAGAATAAATTGGCCAAGACATACAGTATATGCTAGCTAGCAAACAGTCTATATTTGAGTGCTCACCTTTTAGTAACCTGCTGATGGTCAACAGCATGTAGGCCTATATCTATGTTATTATTTTATACTTGATGATATTACAACCTTCCAAACTGATTAAATTCACTCTTTCTGGGGAAAACAAAAATAAAACTAAGCTGATGACATAGAGAAACTTGGCACACTGCGGTAAACAAATAGTTTCACTTCGTTTCTACATTAAATATATTTGTGGCTTTATCTTTTACTTTTGTTTTCTGGACTAGTAAGATATTCAAATAGAATAGACTAAATATATAGAGAGGTGCATTTGGCACACGTTTAGGGTCATATAATATTCTGACAATGCATTTTCATTATTTACAAGTGTCTCTTCAGAAATACTCTCTAATGCCTCCACACCAACAGCAACATGGACATTGTGTTGCAAAATTATTGCAGTACAATGGTGAATGGGAGCTTAATCTGTTGCCTTGTGTTGTGCTTCCAGTGTGAATATGGGACCTATTTATTTTCTGATCTGACTGAAGAACAAGATCAGCAACTGCTTGTCACACTGTCTCCTCATGGTCCTCTGACTAGATTTGTTGTTCACTTCCGCTTGTCAACAACATACCAGCAGCCAAATATGTCAATGTGATGATCATGCTCATTCCACCTGATCATTTTCTCGCACACACATTCTTTGTAACAGCTGTTAAGTCTACTAATCTGAGACATTGAGGGAAAGGACTTCAGTGTCCCATGTTGAAAATTGATCTTTACTGCAACCAATCAGTGTAATTGATTTTTGAGAGACATGGGAACATTGGAATGCATGTCAGCAGCTGGTCTTGATGCTAAACTATGGGCACTCAAGTCCAGTTCACTTTTAAACCTACACCTGGCACTGAAACTGAGATGTGCAAAAGAGATGACACCAATCAACATTTACGAATCCATCTAAACTCGCTTTGTGATGTATAAATTTGAGCTGAGTCTTCATAAATAAGTAATAGTGCCAAAGACAGACAATTATATCAAAACTTTACTGAACTGATTTGTCTGTATATGAAGCAGGCCTCGTGTGAATGAACTATTTTGGCTTTATTCAGCCATAATGCTTCCACAAAATACTAGGTCTAAAAACATAGAAGTCAGACACATCTGTTTTGTGTTACATTGCATTTTTGCATAAAGCCTATCGCATGTAAAGTTTACAGCTGACAATACAATGTGTTACAGAGGTTTTAAGCTTCTCTGACTATCTCACTCGGGTCTGCCCTCAGTGCTCATCTCGCAGCAGTCTCACAGAGTGGATAACCTTTTCTCACACACGTATCACGCTGTATCTGTCTAGCATGGCCTTGTAAATGTCATAATAATGTGTCCACTGTGTACTGTGGAATGCCTGGCACGCAGGCCCTCCCGACTCCTCAAGCCATCTTCTCCTGTGAATGGGCTTCTTCAGCCAGCCTGAGGTAACCCAGCCTTGGGGGATGGAGCTCCAGAAAACAGCCCGCGATGCTTAACTTTTGCAGATGGAAGTGCATCAAGTCGTTCTTTCTTCTTGCATGAAATCCCTGTCCATGCATGATGGCAATGACGCCCGCACCGGTGACGAGGTGCAGGCTTATCGTCTTCTCATCACCGCGCTCGACACTTTCTTCTGTGTGTAGTGTGTGTCTGTTTGCACATGTGTCTTTTTGTGTTACGTGTATATAAGGGAAGCATTGTCATGGGACCAGTGAGCGTCAGGGGGTGAAAGGCACAGAAAAGCAATCCCTCACACATAGGCACATTTTATGCACACACACACACACACACACACACAGACACAGACAATGCAAGGAAGGCATCAGCTGTGACGGAGAGTTCATATAAATGCACAGCAGCTTGGAATGCAAAGAGGAGGAGGATAAAGTCAGAGCCTAAAATGAGAAAAAGAGGACGACAGACAGAGGTAGAAGAAGAGCCTTTGCTGTTTAAGTATGACATTTTTTATTCCACAAATGTCAAATTGGGATAGATTCTAGGTAAGGGACGATGACAGAGAATGAGACAAAATAAGAAGTCTCTTTTGTGTATGTATCATCTTGATAATCTCTTTCCAAGTATTGTTATGCACAATATTGATTTGGTTTAAATGTTTTGGGGAGATATTAAGAGACCTGTCACAAGAAATGTTACATAATCATTAAGTAGAAGAACAGTGGGACAATTATATGACTATTAGCTGACAAAAGGACTGACAAGCAACTGTCTTCCTCAGCAGCAAAGGTTGAAGGGAAAGCCCATTATGACAGGTTAAAAAATAAATAAAAAAAGGGAGAGGATGAAAGTGAAATTAAAAGTACATCGGGTTGAGAGGGAGTGAGGTGAGTGTATTGTTACTGTAGGCAAGGGTATTTCAGGGACAGTACAGGGAGAAATTATGCATAAATTATGAGCTCCGTAAACAAGCTGGAAGTCACCTACTCTTCCTGTTGGCTGTTTTTTTTGTTTTTTTGTTTTTTTTACTGAGTCAAGAGGTGCCTCTGTAAAAACCTTTGTCCACACATAAACAGGTTTTTCCCTGCACAAATTTCAATCCAGCAGCTCTCCAACTGAAAGCAACACTTTTCTTTGCCAACTATGGAGTTCTGCTTCAAAGGACAGACTTACTTTTCGACACTAAGCACTTCTCTGTTTTGTTGGTGAGGGAATTATTGGGAAAATTGTCAGCCCATTGGAAGCCTAATCAGATCCCATCAGAGCCTTTAACTTTGTCCATGTCTCGCTGTCACCTTTTAAACATCAGAAATGCTCTTCCCTCTTTGAAAGTATGCCTTGGGGTCGCTGCTCGAGGTTCACACATTCATACATTTCTGTACTGTCCAAGAATGCTTTGCTCCTTCTGTAGGAAGGTTGACTCCTCCTGCCCTGTGTCATTTTTCTAGTAGCGACACATATTTTTCCTTAATGTATTAACAATTAACTGGATTAAAATAATCTCTGAATACATAACTAGTGTAGTGTAAAAGGGGATGACATTTGACTGAGGCTGACACATTTAACATTCAATTTAGAATTAACTAGGGTTTCCCCGGTAGTTACCTGGTAGAGCATGTACCATATACTCAGGAATCCTGGGTTTGTCATTTTACTGATGTCATTTCCCTTTCTCTCTCATCCTGTTTACTCTTCTATCAAATAAAGACCAAAAGATTATATATATATATAAAAAAGAACAGCACATCTTTTGGCGGATATAGTGACCAGAAATTAAACACAAGGATTGTTTTATGTTTTTAATGTTTTTGTTATTGTCTCTCTCCAGAACAGTCTTTTAACTTTGCACAGCAGCTGCATTTTTCACCGACTCATCCTGTCCTTCCTAGTTAAATGCTATTTCAGTGTGGTGTGGCAGTACTGGCAGTTATAAGGGTGTATTTGGTCTGATGACAAAGTGACTGTTTTACTGTTACTAATGTAAACAACATGCTGCTTTCATTTGATAAAATTCTCTTGTGATGAGCAGTTACTGGCAGGCGGTTTATTTACTCATCTTTCAACTCAACTCTTAACAAACACTCAAAGGCAGAGTCATTCCTGTCTTGTCTTCTCCTCCCTCCATTGGCTTCAGGTCAGTTAGTAGTTGATTTCAAACTTTTAATGGTCTTGTACCTTCCTAATAATGTGACATGTTAAATGTACATCGACCCAGCAGAGCTCTTACCTGACTCTGACAGATAGAACTGCTCCACAGTACGTGGTTTGTACCATCTGGGAGGGCTCCCACTGAAAGTGTTCGGAAAGGTGGGTGATTGCTCCTTTGCTGGAGCTATGGTTACGTACCATTGCTGATGCTGACCAACTCAGTTTTAAGTGAAGCTAAAGACTTACTTATTCAGAAGAGCCTCTGACACCTAGCACTGTGACACATGCTTGAATTTCCAAGCGTTCAACCAGTGTTGAGTTTAGAGGGTCTCTCTCTAGCAGGGTGACAAGTCCGAACAGGGAAGCCACTGCCTTTTGAAGAAAATACATACGCTACTTTTGTGTTTTCCAATTTCATTTTTTTGCATACGTGTTTTTTTGCTTTTACCCTTATTTACTAATGGACCGATGGAAAGAACCTTGGTTCAGCTCTGGTTGTTGTAAAGTATCAGTAAAATGGAATAATGGATGGTGTGTGAAATGTAAAATTAGTCACTCAGTCATTTTGCTATGCATTTACTGTAAACTGGAGCAGGAATGGACAGCAGCTCTTTTACCCAAAACAAAAGCTTACAATTAAGCAAAACACCAACACTAAACCTCACCCACTTAGCTAACAAACATTTACAGTACAGCTTAAATGCAAAGCTAGTTTGTCTGCTAAATTCTCACTCCTGATTGTGTTGACTTGGCCAAGTAAAAGATGAGACCATCTTGTTACTGACTGAAGTTATGAATGGATGCAAGTAATGTCCCAAACCTCACCCCTTTAAAAAAAACAATCTCAGATAGTTTTTCTTTCAGTGTGGCTTTCTTTTCCAGGAAGATGGGAGGCATGTGGGTGAGCTGTGTCTCCCAAAGACGCCATTGTTCAGCGTTCATCACCCTATGGATCACAAGTCTGGCTAGAGGGGCTGAAGAGAAGCAGCACTGGCTTTTTGCTCGATGATGGAAGTAGTTGTAGGGATAGACAGGATAAAGAGGGAAAGGGATTATGGGTTTTAAGTCAGCAGAAACTGAGCTGATAACTGGAAAGCTACAAGTCGGCGGATTGTTACTATTTCTGGAAGCATAGACACAATGTCAGTTTTTAGATGATCGAGTAAATATTGGTAACACAAAAAAAGCATTTCATGCCCCTGATTATAGGAAGCCATTTTAATCAAAGCCAGCCTAGTTGTGTTCAATATCTCTTAAGTGCTCACTCAATTGTGTAAGCGCTCATTGGCAGACCCCGCGTAGGGACAATAGAAAGCATATGGCTGAGCGTTGGAGCTGACAGATGTCCGCGTTCGACAAATACGGAGCAGAAAGGGAAAAAAATAATCATGACTTAAGCTTTGAGCCGTCTCAGTGGCTAGGAGGTCAAAAGGGGTCAGGGCTAGGGGCAAACAACAATAGCACATGGATAAGAGGAGGAGGAGTGTTGTTGTACCCCAGTTGTGTTAAATACAAGCTAAGTAGGTCACATTCAAATTGTGACAAAGAAGCAGTTTACTTTCACAATACTGCCTTGTTTCGGGAAATTATGAAAAATCCTTGCTGGGAAAACGCTTTTGGATAGTAGATAGAAAAGTGTCAGCTTCTTTAACAGGAATCAATAACACACTATCTTCACTGTATTTGGGACTTTCCGTTTACAACGACTGACCATGTGTGTAAGGTGCCAAATGCAAAGTTTGCTTTCATTTTCCATTTACTTCTTTATTTTTGTAACCAATAGTAAATTATGTTGAGTGAGGGGAAATCCCTGTGGGCAGTTCCCCATTTAAATTGCTCACATACATGTACAAGAGAAACATGACACTGTGTTAAAGGGACTGGTAGGATCTTTGGGGTTTCCCAGGTGCTCTAGGGTAATAAAATCTTTTCCCATTTGTTAATACATATTATTGGCAACATATTTCAGACGTTATACTTAGGTTCTATGAAATTTAGAAATATTAAAAAAAAAAAATACTCAATTTGTCACATTCAGTAAATTCACTAAACAACACATCCCCAAACAAAAGGCTCAAAAAACAAAGGAAAATTCAAATATTTGTAAATATTTGTTATGTATGGTAAGGACTGAAGTTATGTCATTTATAAGAAATGCTGACACATAATATTTATTATACCATTCTTTAAAAAAGGAACACTTTTTTGTGTCCAAGGTACCCAAGTAAAGAACAAAACAAAGGGTTTAAAAGCTAATTAGTCAAAGGTAAAACTGACGCTTCATACAATCACTGAAGAGTAGTGGGCTATGTGTTAAATATCTGTTAAAATATACTTTCAAAATGTAACTTCCACACTAGCAGCAGGTTAGGTAACTGTGTGCTTTACACAGCTGGGCAAATAGCAATGTTGGAAATTAACTAATTTGGTAATTTAATAACAACCTCCTCCCTCACAAATCTAACATTATATACACATGCTTTTCTTGTTCTTGTTCGCAACTAACAACATACTGTCCCATATGCCCATCTCAATACATTTCATCACTGTGATTTTATTTTTTTTATACCTTTATTTAACCAGGAGGTCCCGTTGAGATTCAGAATCTCTTTTACAAGAGAGACCTGGCCAACGTAGCAGTTAAATCACAACAAATGCATACATAAACATCAAAATTACATTTTCACAATGAAAGAAATAAATATTAAAATAAAAATATAAAACAAAAATGAGACTCAAGAACATATCTCCATCACAACACTTTTTACAGTATGATGCCACTTCCTTTTTTTTTAGGAACCACTTTATGTTCATGGTTCAACATTGTTATTATTATGTAAAATAGTTTGCAGAGGCGCACACACTCTCCTTGTTACTGGATTGATAATCAGTAAGAAGCATTTCCTCAACACACAAGGCCATTTTATAATGTATTGAAACTTGGAGAGAACTGGAACAGCTTCAACCTCCCCAAAAATCAATAAGGTCAATTCTTCTACATCTACGAACACGCATACTAATCCCATTATGTAACCCAACTGAATAAAAAGAAACTATGTTGCTTAATGGCATTGGCTTTTCTGTTTACCCAGCTGTGCCCCTCGACAATCTCCCAAATTCCAAGTGCATTGTGCGTTTGCATATATTATGAGTTTGCTCCAAACTGGCTGCCCACCGAGATATGATTATTTGTTGGAACACAAAAAAGACACAGTAGCTAGAGATAGCGCAGAAAGAATTGAGTGTTTATAACAGTTTTTTCCAAGGTTCCCATCTCCCCCTTTTCTTGTCTCCTAGTTTAGGATGGATGTTAGAAGAAGAGGCAGAGAAGAGAGGGGGTGGACATGTTGTGCACTTTTGCTGAATGTGCTCACATGTATGAAAGAAGAAGCATTTATTTTAGGACTCGTGCGTGGGCCTGCACAGATTTCACACACACACACACACACATACACACACACATTTGAGCGCACTAGGGAAGTGGAAGTGCAATCGCAAAAGCCTAGAGATAGTCCTGACCTACCTTTACATCAATCTTGTTTTGAAAGCTACTGAGGGAAGATTTTCTCTCCCCTCCTCCAAGACTTTTCCTGTATCCCAAATTCTCTAAATGCATTACCCAAGCACACAAACAAAAATGGCAGAGTGAAATCAGGACAGATAAACACAAACGGGAAAGTGGGAATAGAAAAATCACATCTCTTCTCAGCAACACATCGCACGATAAGTGTCTGCACTGTTGTGTCATATTGTGTCAGCATTGCCGTCGCGTTATTATCTTGTAGAAACTGTTGTCATGGTAATAAGGTCACTGGCATGCTCATATGTCAAAAGGGATTTATACTGGGCTGACACCATTTCCAGTGCTGCATGTGCCAGGCGTGTGTGTGTGTGTGTGTGTGTGTGTGTGTGTGGTCATGTATTTATAATTCAATTTCCATTGTCACTAGTGAGGATGTGACTCCCCTTTGGGATCCAAATGCAGGTCGTCAGAGTGTAAGCCATTTATTTCTGCTGTTTTAGGGGGAGAGTGAAAATCAATACGAAAAGTCTTTCTCTGGTATTACATTGTAGCAACAAAAGGCTTTGTTTAACAAAGTAAAGTTTGTAAGAATGCAGACGCTGATGAATAAACTAACATTTTGAGGAATGTTTAAAAATTTTCCGATCACAAAAAAGATAGTGAGTGCGCTTATACATTGACTTGAGTAGTCTATCACGTTGTTTTTATGCATGAATAAAATCATCTTAATCCAGAAACTGAAAGTCAATATCCCACATTTGGGATACTTTTGTAGCCACAGCTGCCCTGCCCAGTTTGTTAAGAAAACAGGCTGTCATACACAAGGTGTTGACAGCCTTCTCTGACCACTAAGAAATCACCATTACCTTAAAATAACACACATTTATACACCAACACTTTTGGAAAATGGCTATTATGGCTAAATATAAAGGTAAGATAAAGATAAAGACTTTATTGTCTGTCCTCAAGTCCTTCTTTGAGACAAGATATCACAAAAATATTTTTTTTTGCAGATGACCCACAGCCCTAGTACAGATTTATCTTAAATGCCTTTTTTTATCTCTTATATGTTAATATAAATTTATGGGGGTTATTATCTGAGCCTGGAAGTGTCAAAAATGGGAACAACAATTGGAACAGGAACATCTGATCAGTTCTTTTGTTTAGTCCAGGTTTGAGTTCAGCAACAAGCCAATAAAAATAATGCATAGTTAATATTCCACTCCCAGTAGTGTTTTTTAATCACCCGGGAATGAAACTATGCCTCATGTCAAATGAAACAGCAACCATTTAATTCACCTCTATTATCTTCCATGCTACATCCACAATGCATCTACCGAACTGCTTGACATCTTCAGTGTTTGCGAACGCCTTATCAGCTCACTCTTCCAATATTAAAGGGATTAATTGGACTTCTCCAGCAGAAGTGAGGCATAAAAGGGATCCAGACCTGTGTGTCTCAGGGGACGGGACAGGACGGCCGGTGAGTTGGGGGAAGGAGAGAAGTGCTGATGAATGGCGTGATGACATACTGACCCACTAATGCTGCAAACGCACTGGTCGGCTGGGCCCACACCTTCAACAAAGGCCGATGCAAATGTGTGTATAGCTGTTTGTCTATTGTTTTTCTGTAATTCTGTGAATCTTCAAAACAGAAGTTGAGTTCAAATCAGAGTTTTTTTTATGCGCTGCCATAGTTACACAGCTGGGTCCAAAATTTACAAACCGCACATTATCACACTTCTGCTAATAAGTCTTTCAAATGTCACGGCATCAAGGAAGTACCATGAACAGGAAACAAAAGAGGCTTTGACAACATTGAGTTTTCCAAATCTGGCATATATATTTTTATGTCAAAGTGCCCAAAAAATATTGCACTCAGAGAAAGAAGATGTGTTGAGTAGTGGATGATCCATCATGTGATGTTTTTATGACATTTGTGAGGTTGTCAACTTTTCATAACCCCTGCACTAATGTGGCATGAGGTTATACCACTCCAGTGCTCCGTTTGTTTTTTTATTCTTTCAGTTTTGTGACAATAGATTTATTTAAAAAATTGTAAAATGACACAAACGGAGACAGTAGTTTGAGAATCATTTGAAACCCTCCTCGAATAGCACAAAGTACACCAACATATTCTAGCTGCACTGTTATCATTTAATTTTTTGTTTTGGAGGAAATAAAACAAACACATACTGTCTCTTTTATGATTCGATAAGTTACAGGATATGCAAAGTGGCATTTTCTTTCTTTAATGATTCTCTACCAAAAACAAGAATACATTTGCATTAATGCTACCATGGTTGCAGAGGGAAAACAAATAAATAATATCACTGGCAAAATTCTTGGGCAAACAGTGTTTCACTTGACGTTTATGTGAACAGAAACACCATCTGTTATAATTAATAACTGTTTATTTATTTCACCCCAGAATTGTTAGATTTCAAAGCAATATGTGCAGACGTTGCTCAAAAGTTGATCTGAACAGAAAGTCTTGCAGTTGTTCTGCTGGTCACATATCCTATTTAGGAATCTTATAAGCTTTCTGTATGTGGTGTTATAATTGCACACCATACTCATTTCATGAGTAGAACAAGTTCTTGGTTCTACTTTCAAGTGCCACATTTGCGGTCAAAAAGGCAGAAGTAATACCCTAATTAAGTTGATTCGAAAGACTTCATTCAAGAGATATACTGTAGATCTAATTAAAAACTCAACACCTTCCAAGGACATCAGGCTGTCTGCGCTGCACACTGTCTGAGGAATGATCAACATGCACACACACTCAGAGAGAGCGAGCTAGAGACGGTGGCATGTTTACCCTGGGAGAGGAATCACAGTGTGGAGTGCAGTATTGGGACATAATGTCACTGTGGGCGAGTGACAGGTCTCCGCGAGGACACTGGTGGCCTGACACTGGCTCGTCGATTTCTTACCTCTAGAGACTTGCAACAATGAAAACACATCCGTGGGACGCCAAGAGATTTTCTGGTGTGTGTTTGATCCCATGTAAGGAATCGGACTCCGGCAGTTGTTTGTCACTCTAGTGCCACAGTAAGGAACGCAATAACAATAAAATGATTTTGCCATATGAGAACAAGGCCCAGTTCTAACAGTTTTGAGCCAATGGCACTTGTTCTACTGAGGTTACTAATCATGGAACTACAAATCATTAAAAATGAAATAGTAATAAATTATTTTACACATATGTCATTCTCTTGTGTGAAGTTCCAATTATGTCCTTTTTACATCCTAACCTGACTCTGCCAAATACAACTGCTCCACAGAACATAGTCTGCTCCACAGTACCATCTGGAAGGGCTCCTGTTGAAAGATTATGTAAAAGGACAGGTGCTTTAAATTAATACCTGGTCGGTGATTAGATTTATTAACCACAGTTTATCCAGGCGGAGCAGCTCCACGTTGTTTACGTCCAGACCTGTCAGAGGTAAGGCCAGGGTTTGAATCATTAATAGTTTGCTGAAGCGGCCCAATATGGATTTTCTTGAGTTTGTAAACTCACAAATCTTCTATCTATTCAAAAAAGCTGGTGGGCCAACAAATATTACTAAAAGAGTTGATAAATACACCAGACTATAACAAACCTGGTTCAATCATTTGATTCTAAAGGTTGTCTTCAGTGTCAGTGAAGAAGGTGTACTTTTATATTGCACCATAGTGTTAATCACATTGAGCGCTGATTTGTAGCACCCATAAAGCATCATCATAAAACAGCAGGAAAAGGTGAGACAAGTCCAGTAGGCCATTGCTGCTTACATAAGATAAGGAGTCAGCTGGCTGAGGGGAATAAAAGGTTTCCTATGTTAACAGAAGACATTAAACCACAACGTCTTCGGCGTTAACCCCAGGCTACTCAGACCACCAGCAGGTCACACCGTTTCATGGAATGCAGAGAATGTGCATCTCTCCCGGAATGAGGCGCGTTCATTCAGCATGTGGTCTGCGTGAAGTTGAGGCTATGGGGTCGGACATGGTTGGAATGTGGTGTTTGAGGAAAAAAAGACCCACGAGAATAGGGCAGTGGCACTCAGATACTGGCAGCACATCCTGCGGGGTTACAGCGGAGAGGCAGTCCTTGGCATTATCAATAGTAACACACACACACACACACACACACACACACATTGAGATCAGCTCTGCCCTCCCAGCACACCCTCCAGGCTGGCACATGGAGCGGAGGGGGGGAGGGAGGCGCCATGCCCAGGGTTGAGGCTGAAAAGAGAGCGATACGGCGACAGCAAGATGGCCGCACTGCTCATCCTGCGTCTTACAACTACCCTTACGTTTAAACGACTGTGTACGAGCCAGACTGTTAAACTAGACACATCATGTGGAATAATTCATTTGCGGAGATCAGAACATCTGTTTCGCCTTCAGCAATCACAGGCCGTCCCTTGCAAATATCAAAGACACGCACACATCACATACAGTATAGTGGGCAGACCCCCAAAAGATTCCTGTGGAGGTTTTACAAGTCTTAATACACATAGGACACCTTTGAAGTTGCACCTTAAAGATGTACTGAATGTCATTATATTGGAGGAGAAGGTTAAAAAAAAAAGGGGGGCTGGTGATTCAATATATTATTGCAATAAAAGAGCGATAACCAGGAAGCTCGACGAAGCAAATGAGTTGGTAATCAGTGAAGACAGAGAGCAGGAGAAGGAGGGGTTTTGTGCAGGAAAGTGTTGACCTAATTCTGTGCAAATGGCTGCTTGTGTGCTCGACACAAATGTTGTATACTGCAGTACCCACAACCCGGCTTATGCTAGGCGTGTGTGTGTGTGTGTGTGTGTGTTTGTTTGTGTGATATTTTAGACTCTGCACACGCTGTATGTTCAATATGTTTCTATATCGGCAAATGCCTAAGCTATAAATATACAGATTTGAATGTTATGGGAGGAGGGGAGGCTGGGGAGAGGAGTCAGAGTAGAGTGCTATGTGTTGAAACAAACTGAGCAAAAGACTATTTTTCATTAACAAAAATAATAATAATAATAATAATAATAATAATAATAATAATAATAATAATAATAATAATAATAATAATAATAAGAAGAAGAAGAAGAAGAAGAAGAAGAAGAAGAAGAAGAAGAAGAAGAAGATAAATAGTTCTGGCAATGGCCTGCTGTCAGAGTGGAGTGTCACTGAGAGAGAGAATGTTGCATTTCTGACAGTGTTAATAGCATTATTATACAAATTTTAATACCCTAATCTTTGGGGATAAGTGGGAGGTACCAACTGCCGGGACACAATTGGATAGCCATAGCCAATCAAAAATGAAGTATTGCATAAAGCCTGCCCCACAGTTGGTTCAAAAATCATTCCAAAATCATTTCATGGGGAGAGCTTTTTTGGCCAGATTTTTACTGTAACTGCCACATGTACTATTTACTGTCATTCATTCTTTTTCACTTCACAAGGCTGTGGAGACTGGAGCCATGTCACCACTGCGTAGGGCGTGAGGTGGGCTACACCCTGGAAAACTGCCAGTTATTTTGAGGGTTGACACTTAAAGACAGACAACCACTAAAGTAGATGATGATAGAGGTAGCTATAAATCTAGAAATCTGGATCCACATTTACTGCAATTTCTGTTAAACCAACCTATTGAAAATGAACTTGGCCCTTATGCTTGCCTTTCGTTGTGGGATATTCTTCTTCTGCATAACAGCACAAAAACCACAAAGCAAGAATGTTTAGTGCATAGCTTGCATTTGGGTTAATTTACATTTGTCCTGTTGTGAAAAGACCTTGATTGACCAAATACGTCCGGAAGCCAGTCAACTTTTTTATAGAATACCAGGACGCAATATAAAAATGGGACATAAATGGGTGGATGTAAATCTTGTTTCTATATTTGCTGTCTAAGTCTAGGAAACACCTTTGTCTATTCCTTGAATATTACCAATACCTTCCCTATATTCTTCCTTATATTTAACCATTAAAGCATTATAGAATGACAATAATGTAATAATTATGATGTAAATACTATTAGAACAAAATATATATATTATAGTATTCCAACATAAGACTTTTATTCACACTGTTCTATAAGGCAAAAAAACACATGACATCATGGAAATACCTAATAATGAAGGCCTCATTAAATATTAGCTTAGCACACACACGTAACCCAAAGTGCTATCTTCTGCGTGTGTGGTCTGCCAGCAGCTCAACTGTCTCAGTCCCTTGTCTTCTGTTACCTGTGCTGGGAGCTGACAGAATCATACGTGACACCATTTACCCTGGTCCTGGGCTGTCAGCCTGAGCCCATCTGAGTCACACG
Organism: Neodontobutis hainanensis; assembly: GCA_024349245.1. Lineage (NCBI taxonomy): Eukaryota > Metazoa > Chordata > Actinopteri > Gobiiformes > Odontobutidae > Neodontobutis > Neodontobutis hainanensis. The sequence continues at coordinate 661,168 of JALDNG010000142.1, read as the reverse complement.
AAGTCCAAATGACAGCCGAGTGTCTCTTTAGCCTCCAATGAGGGGTTATCGGCTCCCACTGCAGCACACACATAAAACCAGGTCTGTGAGCGTTTTTCTATGAAGTGCATTTTCTTATTCTGTACAGACTGATATAATCAAGCAAGTGTCTGTCTTTGATAGTGTTGCTTACTGAACAGAGGAAAGAGAAAAAGGAACAGACATTGCAAGATTTTGATTGGATCCTACAAAAGCGGCCATAAACGTGTTTTATTACTACAGCTAAGCTGGGCGTTAGAGTGCAATTATCTAAAAGCTGTTACAGGAGAACGTCCACCTTGCCAAGAATAAGACCTGATGTGTTGTAAATGGGATGCATTAAAGTTGTTGCCTTTAATAGCACAGAAAATCAGTCTTGTATATCTGGTATACGCACTATACCAACTAATCAGTCATCAGAAAAGCCCTCTTCAGCATGACATGACAAGATCTGGGCTTTTTATATTCTTTATTCAAATGGTTAAACTGAACTGAAGCACTTTGAGTTACCCAGTGTATGAATTGTGCTATATAAAGAAAATTGCCATGCCAACAGTTGGTAAGTTCGAACGAAGTAACAGAAAAAAGCTCCAACCTTTTTAGACCTTAATCGAAGAACATTATAGATGCACACGTACTGAAGCTACATGTGGGTTGAATCGTTGTTTATGTCGAAAAATCTTGACTTTGCAAATGAAGTGATTAAAGTCTTTGGACAATCATCTTGAAACTTGCTGCAGTGATTGGTGTTTGTTCAAATGGGAACACTAGGGACATGGTCTGTTGAAAACTAGGACATATTAGTGTTTTTACAGATATTTGTTGGAACATGAAACATGGAGTTAAAGTGGGACAGTCCCCATTAAACCCATTGTCTTCCTACCTATTTGAATGTCTTGCTATGGGTGTGACATGACAAGTGTTCCCTCAAGTAAATTCAGAGTTCTGCAGCATGCTAGACTAGATACAGTGGGCCTGGGTTCTTGTACAAAATTGCTTTCTGGTGTTGATAAAACTTTATTTAGTTCTTCAGTGCTGTTGTCCTTGAGATTATCTAAACCACATCTAGCTGCAGTCTCGACTTTGGATTCTTCTCAGTAAAACAGGGGTTTAATTACACATCCACCAAAAGTCATGAAACTGGTTTGATCTGCTGCCTGCCATCAACAGATGGCTGATTAGCATTTCCCAATCTCTAGTCCAACTCCGGAATGATCGAGGAACGATTGGAATTCAGCTGAAGACGTCCTCTGCTTCAAAAACAAAAAGCTCAAATCCTCTCCATTTTTTTTCTTCTTTTCTCCTTTTGATTATCAAGTGAAACATTATTTTGATGGCTTATTGATCGCCTGGGAGTTTTACACAGATAGCTAGTATTTATGGCAGCATTCCTGTGAAAAAAAAACACACACACACAGTCGAGCGGCACTATTTACTTCTCCTTTCACACGCCTGTTGCTCCATTTTCTCTTGGCTGACACTTAGATCCCTTGCTCCTTCTCATTTGCGTCCTGTGTTTGCGCTTTCTCTTCTATATCACTTTCCAATCAACTAAATTCCCCTGGCATGGCTGAATGGCACGTCATCCTTCACTATGGCAAGCACATGCACACACACATGCCTCAACACAAAACACTCTATGGTCCTGTCCCGTAATGTCATTATGGCACCCACTGAGTCAAATTACAGTGAATCAATAGGTCTTGTTTATCTGTTGGGGGCCTCCCTGCTCTCAATTACAGCATGGGGCTATGTCCAGGGAGGGGCGTGCATGTGTCCGTGCATGCACCTTGGCATGCGTCTGTGTGAAGTCTCTTTTAAGGTGGCCAGACGTTATCAGCATCCAACAAGCATTTACACTGCTCTGGGTTCTTTTTGACTGTTTCTGTGTAAGCCCTGGCCTGCATGGGAGCAACAGCAACAACATCAAGGCAGATATTGCCAATAGCGAGATAAGCTAATTGACTCCTTGACTGTCTCAATGAAAAGCCCATTGAAATGCAGGACTGCGTCTGAGAAGCAGCGCACAACAATGAGGAGAATGATAATGACTTGCTTTTTAGGCTGCAAGGTAAACAGCGTGAGCTCCAATGGCTCTCAGCATTCATTCTGCCGCATTATCACGCTGTGCACAATGCAGCCGTTATAGGATTTAGTGTTGGTATTCTTGGAATGAGGCTCTTTGACAAATATACTGTAAAAAGACAATGGCCCATATGAACTGCTTACAGATAACACTGTTACTTCATCTATATCCATATATAGTGTGTCCATAACATTCAGCCTGTAGATCAGGGGTGTCAAACTCATTTTAGTTCAGTGGGCCAATCCAGTGAAATATTAGCATAATCTAAATAACAATGACTACAATATTTTCCTTTTGTTTTAGTGCAAAGAAGTACACTTATAATGTCAGTGTCATCAATCATATGGCTTTGATGCCAAGGCTTTTTTGGGTAATTAATAAAAAGGGGGTTATTTTGACAGCAAAAGATTAATTGCATTACTGCCATCTTCTATTTACAAAGTCCCTTCAATGTAATTTTTTCACTTTCCAAATTCCTTCCATGAGCCAGGTTGTACCCTCAGGTGGGCTGGTTTTGGCCCCTGGGCTGCACGTTTAACACCCTAAAGCAAACCTTTAAACTTTAAATATTCCGTGAACATGGTCTATTCATAAAATGTGTTAGTATAAAAGTTTCTGTGCTTTCAAACAGCTCTTTTGTTTTTTTTTGTTAGTGTTTAATGCTGCAAACAAATTATGCATGTGTGCTTGGACAAGAAGGGTACAGTTATAAAGAATAATCAAGATATTAATGTAACTTTAAAAGGTTACCATATTAATTTAATGAGTGGTGTGCTTTACTTTCCAATACTGATCTTTCTCAAAGACCTCTCACAAGGAAGACTGTTGGCAGCAGATCTCTTTGAGTGTATTCTTTCTGTGATTTCTCTCTGTTGGGTACATTTGTATGCTAACAAGATATTTGATTATTTAGGGCATCTTGTTAAATATGCACCAATACATAATTACAAATTCATTGTTCACAGTGCCAAAAATCGTCCTACAAACCTCAGAACATGTCCCATTTCTGTTTACCTACAGGCCATGGTTTCAATGCTGGTGTATTCTGTGTTTCATTACCAAATTATGGAATCAAAATGTTATTTAAGGAAATGGCTTATATTAAACTTGATTTAATATTGAAATGTGGCGCAGCGGTAGTGCATGGGGGTAATAAATAAAATATATTTCACTGGCTAAAGACTCACAGAAGAAAGTTATAAATACTGTGGCATTTGCAAAACTTGCCAGTTACCATTAAATTAAAGGTACAACCAATGTCACCATAAATCAGAGAGTTGGAGCTTTTTATGGATCTGCTCCAAAATGTAATGGCTTTGTCCTTGGCCCAAGTTTTGATTCAGGTTTTTGCATAATTCTGCTGATGAACTGAAAGAACAAGACTTACAAGTACAAGTCTCCTTACACAACATATGCTCCAATTAAAGATCCAGACGTTACAACAGCTTTGACACGTGCCTTTCTACTTGACTTTGATTGACTGATTGACACATGAACCTTGCATTTCTATTTAGTTTTTCTGAGCTGACCTTTTAATCTCCGAATATAGTTTCTTGAAGCTTAATTATAGCAAAAGCTGACATCTGATCTTTAAATGGTTTGCTTTTTGGTGTGTCAAGAGGAGATGTTTACCATTTGACATGTTTTGAAAAGATATGTAAATCTGCAAACGCTTCCCATATGCTCAGATAACACACATCCGACCCAAGGATCCTGCTGACAGCATGATGGAATGCTTTAGAATGAATAATTAAGCCACTGTTTTTGTTTTTTATAGCCAAAAGTCTTGCCACCACTCTACAATGGCATTCTGGGTGGGCTATAGTGACTGACAGCCCCTTCCCACAGGTTTTGTCACCCCTTGTACGAACAATTCCTAGACAAGCAATTATCACACAGAATGCAAACTAGGCAGCCAATTAGAGCAGTGCTGTTAAAGCCTCCTGTATGTAAATAAGAAGAAATGCACTCGAGGGCTGCAGGAGATGGCCAAAGTAGCCTACTGCCACCTGAAATAATAATAAAAAGCATGTTGATCTAATTAGGGAAGCAGCAGAAAGGGGATTAAAATTTGTGTTTTAAAAGGTTTTTCTAAAATTTGGGGGAGGTAAGGGCGCTGACGAGGAATTGGGATTTTGTATGACTGGCAAAAAGCTATAAAGCTTACTGCATTTTTCGATATTACTTAGTAACTCTGAACCAAACTTACAGTGAAACATGCACAACTGTCAACAGCTTTAACTGTGGTCAGACTGACAAGAAAATAAAAATATGAACCTATTGTAATATTTAGGGTTAATCAATGGTAAATGGCATGGATTTTTATATAGCGCTTTTCCACCTACTAGGCACTCAAAGCACTTTACATCAAGCTTCCACTCACACAGACACTGGAGGCATGGTGGGTTAAGTGTCTTGCCCAAGGACACAACAACAGTATGAACCGGGGAGAGTGGGAAATGAACTGCCAACCTTTCAGTTGTAGGACAGCCACTCTACCACCCGAGCCACTGCATCCCAATAAGAATATGTGCAGTTTTTGCAGTTCTGAGTTTTTGCAGTTAGCATTTTATTGTGTTATCAGATAAAATTGCACATTGTGCAGAAAAAGATGGTTTTGGGTTTAGTTTAATGACAGTGCCTGGTTAGAGAACATTAGCAGCATATTTAGGATTAGGTAGGCGTAATTAGCGCCAGATAAGTCAACATGTATGCTAAAAGTCAATGAGAGCATTTGTTATTCTGAACAAGTACAGTTGCTTGGCCAGAGGAGTTTGTCCATACTACTTTAATAGATTCATTTCGGCTAATGGAAACCTACGACCAGATCCACGCTGTTAGTGAGTAGATGGAAGATATGAGTAAGCATGAATGCTAGGACATACATTAGTATGCTAATGTTTGGTTGCAGTTTTTGTTTGTGTAGCCTACACAACAGCAAGTTATTTCTGGTCATTTAAAATGTCTTGATTATATTCATTGTTAAAATTAACAGAATAGACCACTTTTTCCATCATCAGCATGCTTTTGTTGACTTCATTGATCACTTGTAGAAGGATCTATTTGGGGAACTTAAAAATTAGGTTTAATAGTATAGAAACTGGCATGTACTAACCCATACCTTGCTGCTCCAGTGCAAAGGCTTTTGTTCAAACATCTTATTAGATTAAAGAGGATAAAGATAGTTATCACATAGTTCTCTTTGGAAGACTCCCAAATGCAGGCTTATACACGAATGTTTCATCGACGTGATGAAGTGGACTTCCACTGCATACTAACAGCTCACTGTGTACTTCTAGGGCAGAAGTGGAGGACTGCATTCAGGTGCACACCCAGGTTTCTTTTGATCATTTACACTACGGCTCGGATTGTGAGTGAGTGTGGGAGGAGAAAGTTCCGCTGCAGAGTCTTGATGAAAATCCTGCTCCGTGGTGTATTTTGTATGCCCTCCTTACTTGAAAGACATGTCACTGAAAAACACCTTTAAGATGCACAAACATACACCATCTGTCTTATACTGTCTTTATTAAAAACAAGGCTCTCACAAATTTTGCAGAAATCCAAAGAATTGGAGTACAAAATTAATTACTTAAAAGATATGTATTTAAATATTTGGCTTTACTCACTTTGTCTGATCTAGTTTTAAGGAGGCAAGTTGTGACTTTTTATACAGAGACAAAAGAAAGTCTCTGACCATTTCCCCTTACATTTACAGCATAGGAGTGGTTATTCTTGGAAGGCTGTTTAACCTGATGCTATGCATTCATTAAATCTTTACACACCATATTAAGGCGGGAAAATTTATCTACCATTTTGTGTGATTAATTACACCCAGGTATTGACCAAATGTGTTCCCTGATCAGTCAACTGGGCTTCATATTACAAATATTAATAAATATAATAAAATATAAATATATATATATATATATATATATACAAATATATTAAATATAAATGATGGTGGGAGAAATATCTAGTTTTAACTTCATGAGTCGAAAAATTGAGTGGGGTAAAGAATAGAAGACTTACAGGTGGTGTGATACAGCGTTCCATTCAGGCGAAGAAGGAGCTGAGGCTTTCTCTTTACTGGACAATACCTACTCACTTATGGTCATGGGTGCGCCTCTGCTTGGATTGCTGTCCCTGATATCCAGCCCTAGATAAGAGGAAGGGAAATTGATGTATGGATGTTTCTAGTCTTACTTCCTTTTTATCATATTTCTTAAACTAAAATTTCTTAAACTGATATGGAGTACATCATTCAAGCTGTGCTGTTTTGGCGTCTGGAAACAAGATTGCCTCCATCTTTAGATGCACTGGCAAATGACGACCCATTAGTTTATGCATTTCTCCACTCATCACATCGACTCATGTGCCATAATCTGGGCATGTCACACTCGGCTGCTTGACTGAAGCTGTGGCTTAGTAGAGAGTGAGTATATGAGTCGTAATGGGATTGAAAGCATTATGGTAAATCCAGACACATCACTGTGTTTTGCTGTTGTAATTTTCTATCAATAGTGCTTTTAAGTGAAGTTGTTCTTTTTAAAAGATAAGCACTGGACAACAGGCCGTTAGTATCATATCACACTTGATGACAGGTTTAGTAAGTGAGTCACAAATTTGAAATACTTGGGATTCATTCAGCATTCACCACCATTGCGTTACTGTGAATAAATGTGTCCTTGACACAACAGTGCTTTCTAAGTTTAAAGCACCTTCAACAGTTCAATAAATCAATGCGCTGGTTGTGTAAAAGCTGCGTCTGGTCATTTAATGGAAGTCAAAGTAGTTACTCTGTGGTATTATCTTGTCCTAAAATGTTAATGTTAAATATATTCATCAAAGCATACAACTTCACCTGCGTTACAGTTGTTGAATACATAACAGGGACTTTTCATCTTCAAGACTCTGAGCTTACAAGATACTATTTTCCTCACTTTGAGGTGGAGTCAAGACACATATTGTTGACAATTCCCTTTCTCTGTCTAATCCCTGGTTTATGTCTGGTCTCTGTCAGCCCTGCCTCATATCTGGCCCTCCATCCCTCTTGCATCCTGTCTATTGACTCTGGGAGTAGTCTGTCTGTTTATGGAGGGAGTAAACAGTTGGATGAATGTGCGGGTCACTGTCAGGGTCACTTTGTGCGCATCCTCCCTCCTCTCCCTCCGTCCCTTCCCTCACTCACTCCCCGCGGCCCAGTCATCCCATCCCCTACCCTGATTATGGAACTGTAATAAGAGGTCTAGACATGCTTGATCAGGATTAAGGCCTGGGAAGGCAGGCAGGCAGGCAGTGTGAGGTCAAACAGGGAAAGGCAGCTTTGGCTTGGACACACACCCCTGCAGGGCTAGGATGGGCATCAAAAGGTCCCACCAGAGATTCTTGAGGAACGTTTAAGAATTGGCATTAAAAGATGAAGGTTGTAAACAAATACCTATCATGGAAGTCTTACTTTATGAAAGATTGCTGTTTACTGATGCTTCAAAAGAGCTCCTGTAGTCTAGCTTTAATTTTTTTCCCCCCTACCTTTCTTATGTCTCCTAACAGACTCATTGTATCCTGTGAAAGGTGACAGGTAGCGTCAGGACAATAGTGCGCGAACTCAAGCTGAAATAAACCCAAGGGCCCAATTCTTTTTAAAATCTCTACCAACCATTAACTGCCATTGAAAGTCAACAGTGATTAAAGCTATTGCTCTAATAATACATTATTTAAAAGGTCCCATCCTCTCTTTTGAGCTCCATAGTGATACTTATCTTCCTCACTATGTAACAGGAAGTCAGACTGAACATCCAAGAAATTGTAGGTGTCTGTATTCTTGCTGAATTAGCTGCTCCATCTCACATTGCAGTTGCAGTTCAAGGTGTTTACGAAACACTAAATAATTGATAAGTGAAAACTTGCTCAACATCGGATTGCATTATAATGAAACCTAACATATGTTTACCTTATTATCAAATATTAATATGTAAATATAGAACACTTGGGGATGTCTCAGTTTTGGCCATCTGGTTTATATTTGCATTGTATGCCATTAGTAAAAATCCAGCTTTGACTTTTGAACCCATGTGTTTGTTGACTCTTCTCTTGCCAGGTGATGCAGATGCTCGCGTCCCGTTGGAGCAGTGCAGGACTCCAGCTGTTGACATAGGTGTGTTCAGTCCACTGGGAATTCTGATGCAGGAGAGACAGCACAAAGCCAGCCTTTCCATCGCTATGGCCCCCAGATGGAGCTGGTTAAGAAATCGGCCCTAAATTTCAAGGAGAAGACAGGTCCTGACACTGGGAATGTCACAGCTGCAAAATAACAACTCTGTAAAAAAAAAGAAAAAAGGGTAGGACCGCTTGAAGGTAATTCTGAATTTAAACCTCGTCCTCTTGTTTTTGGCAACAGGAAGGCCCTTGGAGACTGGCTTTGGACTGGGCGCACAGGTGACCTTGAGCAAAGAACAGCGGGTCCAGCCATTTTAGGGGATGTTCACATCTGTTTTCTTCAGAGTACGGCACAGATTTAAATTTTCACATTCTTCCCTTTATGAATGACTTGATCATTTTCACACATTTGTAATGATCTCTCTTTCTGTCATTCTGTCAATTGCCTATGGCTGGTAAAGAAATGAATGATGCAGATATTTTTTCTCATACACAGTGTTTGTTTTGTGAGTGGAAAAAGAACTAGGGTATTAGTTTCTTGCCAGGAGACTTCTTATTTTTAAAACACATGAAACATATTTGAAAATATTCACCCAGTGCAAATTATTAACAGGTAATTTTTTGTAGCATATCTGACATTTTATCAGTATATTCAGTGATTGTACAGATAATGCCTAGTCACCTCAATGGTATCGTTGGCTAAGCAGTTTTTTTCTATAAATTATGTTTTTTGAATTGCGTTGAGGAGTAAATTAATTATTAATATGAAGGTGTGAAACATTCAGAAACCTTGTTTGTCTAAAACCATGTTTGTATTTGAAAACTACTTTGACGGAGAGAAAATGGTTAAAAATAAACTAGTTCTTACTTTTTGTTGCTGGATATTTGTGTCATTCAGATGTCTCACGTTATCCCAACAGGAAAGGGTGGAGTGTTGGCATGAATGGTGTCCACAATCCTAGGAACAAATGTGAGACCCAAAAACAAGAATAGTGTCCATTTAATACACTACATTAATGTTTAGTATTGCAAAGTTGCCATGTGCTTTTGGAGTTGGTCTTTTTTGTTTTTGATTGCCAGTATTCACATAAAACATAAATGGCACACACTCCATTTTCATGTAGACTGTGAAGACGTCGTCCTCAGTGAAAATGATGACGCAACAGTCATGACCTAGAAAGCTATTGGCTGCCGACAATAGGGAAATGTTTTGCCTTTGTGCTCCAATAACTCATGTACCGATCATATATATATATATATATATATATATATATATATCCTTGTGAACGCAGATTGTTGGTGTCCCTGAGACAGAACATTCCCACTGTCATCATGGTAAGGAAGATAAAAGGAGCAATAAAGGCACTCGTGTATAAACACCTATTTTTTTGAAAGATTTGTTTTTTGTTCTAAACCAATTTAAAAGTTACTCATGCTTTTGTATGAAAGAGAGCACACTGTAATTGCGAGCTTGTGCAACTGTAAAAGTTTTGAAGAGCTGAACTGAAATGAACTGAAATGAACTCTGCTGTAGCTCAACTTCAGAAAAAGCAATACCACTTTCACATAGTGATGTAGTCAGAACTGACTCACATTACATTTGATTCATATTTTAACATAATAATAATTGTCTTATTTTTTTTCTTTTTGCTTATTCAAAACCACATAAGGCTTGTGTGAAACAGCCACTGAGCACAATTAGCAAGCTTTTTTGCTGGGAAACATCTAGGCTGATGTGTAAATGAATATGCTGGTTAACACACACACACACACACACACACACACACACACACACACACACACACACACACACACACACACACACACACACACACACCTCTTTGACACCCGATGATAGAAAAAGCTGTATTTATGCCTCATCTCTATTCCCACTCCCCTGTCACACACACACTTGCATAGGAGGGCCCTGGGCCACTGAGGGAACGATAACACAGACATGTTAATGTGTGCTAATGATGTCGTTATCTCCCAACGAGTGCAAATGGAGCGAGAGATTAACACCGACACAACAGTGAGTGAGGTGTGTGTTCGACATCGAGTGTGTATGTTTGGAAGAGGTCGTTGTGCCAACTGTACGGAACACTATATGGAGCAGAAAAGACGAGGGGATGACTCTAGGATGACTGACCGTATGACTGACCTCACATTCCTTTGACCTTTGACCTCCTTGCCTGCTGAGAGTCCCACAGGAAGATACACAGACTCCTTGGAGACAAGAGTGTTTGCATGTCCCAGTCACACGCGCTTTATGAGAACTGGATGTGGTGAATTTAATCCATTGAAAAGTGGAAATTTCCATAGAAATGGTATGGTAAATCTGCATTTTTTATAAAATGGCTCAGACACTTCTGTTCAGATTTTGATGTGTCAAGACTTAACACAAGTATGATGACTGAACATAACTAGTTTGACAGACAGAATAATTGCAGAAATTTGTGAGGGCAAGCTGTTTGACAAGCCATGCCAACAGAAACCAGAAACCATAAAGCAAATGTCTGTGACATCTGTCTGACAAGGGCAACTGGAAAGTTTGTAGTTTGATCCCATTTACACTGTCAAAGTGTCCTTGGGCAAGACAATGAACCCAAATGAGAGTGAGCTTGTGTGTGTGAATGGATGCTTAATGTAAAGCATATTAAAAGGTAAAAAAAAATTGCTATACAAATATAGCCTTTTTTATGCAGCCATTCACTAAGGTGCTTGGTATATCCCTGTCCAATTTACCTGCCAACGAACCAATACAGAAAAGCAAGTCTGTGGCAATTTCTGCCATAATCTGTGTACATGCACAGCTAGCACACAGTCTAACATAACCTTTAGTTTATGCATTTATGATCAAAATAAAAATAAATAAACAGCAGTAATCTGTAGTTCTGGGATTTGGTCCCACAGGAAGACCCAATGACCTCCTAAGAGGACAATGTTTGTTTGCATGCCCCCATTCCCAAATAAGTCCAACACATTTCAATCATGCCAAAGAACATGCCAAAACACACATACACAGATCAAATAACACATATCAATGTCACAAACCTATAGTCTGTCCATTATACTTTATTTGATTTGATTTGCCTTTTATCTGTTATCCCATGCAGCCCCATGATTGCACAAGCTTGCATCATGAACACCCACATGTGTAGGACGATACACTCAACTGCAACTGAAATGTGCTGCGCCTAAAGGAATATAGCAGGCTTTTGTTCACAAGACTCATGAATCCACTCTCTGGTTATTATAAAATGCTATATTATCTATTAAGCCAAGACTATAATTCAACTTTGTGCAAATATCTTGGGATAGGGAATGTCACAAAAAATGATGACCCATTAGACAAACTGTCTATTGTTAATAAATGGTTGCACTGGGACCTTTTCCTTTCCCATGTAGATGATTGATTAATAAAAGTCATTCACACTGCCCCTACCTCAGTTGGTAGAGCACTTGCAAATACGCAGAAACGCAGAAATATGGGATAGCTAGTTGGAATCCCAGACCGGTCATTGATTTGCCCAGTGTCGTCACTCACTCTCTCACCCTGTTTCCTGTCAACTTACTGTCAAACTGTCAATGAAGGCAATAACAAAAAGAAGTCATTCACTTTATAGTAGAGTGAGTTGACTTGACTCTTCTCTATGGGTGAGAGGTGACCCATAATGCTGTCACCTTTAGGAAAGCATCATACGTAATTTGATGGACAAAACATACATTGCACTTGCACGGTCGCTCCTCAAAAAATTCTGCTATTGTTTACCACTACAACTTTAGTATAGTACTCACCACTGCCCCCCGACATGTACTGTTCCATTTGTCCCTATCCTCAAACTTTGGGAAAACAGACCAAGGCACAGACAGAATGAACGCTGACAACGGACAGAATGCTCCGTCTGTATCTGAATGTATCTGAAATATCTGAAAAACGTTTATAGTGTAGAGCAAAAATTAGCCGTTAGTCAGGCTTTTAACATAATTTTGACTGGAATGGAAGGAATTTCTCAGTTGGAATAATGCACCCAGATATTGCAAGCAATAGTCAGGCTATTGCTGCATTTAAGGTAAATGTCATTCATTTATAGAGTGCTTTAGATTATGCTTCCTTTCATTTATTCACAGCACAGTAGTTTATTTACTGTATTTATTTGAGCTGAGCTAAAGTCCCATTAAGTACTGTCAAACTCTGACAAGTGCGTTCTAACACATGGAAAAAAAAAGTTAACAGATTTTTAGACCACTTAAGACACATGCATAGTTTATGTCACACACAAAGAATACAGTTTGTTACCTGTCAATTCAAGTTTAATTTCCAGGAGGAGGAAGAATAGACTGAGAATAAACTGCATAAAAATTTGTAATGTCAATCAAATATTTTATCACGTTAACCACACTCATGAGCTGTGATTAATCATGATTGAACGATGCCTTGGTCTTCAGCAATGTTAATAGGGCTGCTGTGTGTAGCTATTCGTTGGTAATGACATAGGCTAGCTTCGCTGTTGTTGTTTTATTGACAACTTTCCTGTGGCTGGATGGTATTAGGTCACAATTAGTTTGCGTTATAAAAAAAACAAATGCATTCCATTTTTATAGATTAACTACTGTACATACAATTGATTAGAGATGCAACCACTCAGAAAACAAAGGGCAGTACCAACATACGCAGAATAAACTGCCTCTGGACCGACACAATGGGGCAAGATAAGAATTGCCCCTTAGAAGTCGCAATAACTGATTTAACACTATTTAACACTGTAAACAAATAACTTTTAAATGAACCTAAGTGTACAGCTCTGGCCACTTTTGCGTGTAAGCTTGGACAAAGACAGAAGTCCAGTAAGACGCCTTAATCAGGCTATGAATGTGTCACTAATGTCTAAACAAACAGCAAAAGGTAAAATAGTGACTGAAATTATTCCCAGGGTCAACATTTGTCAGAGCACTCAAACAGTAGTTTATCTTTGAACGTACCATCACTTTACGTGTACCAACTTTGGTAAGAGTTTTGGTTCGAGTGCACTTACAAACACCTGCTCCAACTAATAACATCGAGAAGTAAACCACCAAAATCTAAGAATAGGTGGCTATAGCTCATCACAAGCCAGCATCAAAAAGCTGCTGCATGATATTTCTGGGACATAAGCTCAGACAAAAAAAAAAAAAATGGAGAAAAAAACAGAGGAGGTGGGAAGATGATGAGAAGGAACAGGTGCACAGGTGGGAGTACGTCGTTGCTGATGACTGAAAGGCCACTTCTGGGCATACAGGGGATAGCAGGTGGCAACGGCAGAAAGCTATGTAAGTCGTAGAAATAAGTGATTGGTTCCTCTTGCCACTTGGAGCATAAAGGTTCAGAGCAGCTCTAAAATGAACTCGGGGAACTGGGGCTGCACAAAAGACGATGTTTTATGCATGTGTGGACTTGCATACTTACTCCACGTCATTGCTGGTCATTTATATGTGTTCAGAATGCACATAGAACCGTATTCTACCAAGGGGATTGTATAATATCTAAGAGAAATTATCAAATTATGGTACAATATGAAATCCTTCCATTTTGGAAAGGAAACACTTTTAAGAGTGTGACAAATCGACCCAATCTTTCCGTTTCCAGGTCCTGTGGAAACATGCATGTCAGATGCTACATAAGACACTTTAGAGTCAGTAATGTACGGCAAACTGTAGCTACTTTCTACTTTGGAATAAGAAAGTGGTGCAAATGAAAGTCATGGAATTTGTTATCATTTTTATGGACTCACACACTGCAATATTGGACTGTTGGGCAAACTGTCAGCTGCTTGTGCGCACAGAAACAGCTAAATCACAGCACAGTGGATGAGCACACAACACTCACCTGAGCTCCAGAAATAACCCCTGGTACATTAACTGTTTACTTGCAACTGCAGAAAACAAAACTTGTCTCTCGCCAGTGTTTCTCGCATCTTGTCATTAGCCACAACAAAGCTGCCACTCAACCCTGATCACTGTGTTTACTCCTTCCCTACCCAGTCCCACCCTCGACCATCATGCTACCCTCGTCTTCTCCTTCGTCTCCTCTCGCTTTCCTTGCTCTCTATCATTTATGGCCTGTGCCTTTTCTGTACCCGAGCTTTGGCTCAGAGTTGGTCGATGGTTGGGAGGGGGATGGGCGCTGGAAGCTTTGCACGTTTTCAAGCAAACTGAAATATTCATGTCAGTGCGCCCGTGTCTCTGTGTGAGAGCGACTTCACGTGTACCCTCCCTGCTCGGCGGATGTTGTAGAGTGTGTGTGTGTTCGTGCGCGTGTGGATGTGAATCTCAGTCGTATGTTGATATGTGCACTTTGTGAGCCAGGTGAGGCGTAAAAGCCCCGTCGTTTGATTTTGCTTCCCAAAATAAGACACTGCACATCAATTACCCATGAAGTGGCTGCTCGCGCTTACACAAAGAGGAGGAATTGCCATGACAGGCTCTCTTTTGGTGATATGACAGAAAGATCCTAATTGTAAGGCTCACAAAGAAGATTCAAACCTACAGCTAAAAGCACAGGTAGCACAAAAAGCCTCACAAACTGTGCTACAGTCTGCATGTTGCTACCTCAAAAATATATTTAGGAAAACATCCAAAATAAAAACAAACCTCAAACTGATCATGAATGTGTCCCATTCTTTTCTATATTTTTTCAAGCATAATAACCACTAGAGAACTGAATCAACTGTTGATGCATCACTCATTGTACAGAGTGACACTGCAGCCCATTCATGTGGCAGGGAAATACAAAGCCCAGTGAATGAAGGGCCATTGAGTGAGAGTAATATTCAACAAGTCATCATCTAAAATCTTCAGTATGACTGTAGTAGTGTCAAAATAATATCTGTAGATATAGTATATACCTTTTGTGTTTATGTGTTTACCAAAAATGGTTTTGGGCAGTCACTGTCTAAGCAGCTTTACTTGTCTTCTTTTGCTTGGTGCCATCTTCTTGTCTCGCCTCCCAGAGCGCTGTCAAGCATGAGATGACTCTGCTCCTTCGTTTGCATCCTCAGATTTTTATAGACCAGCTGATCCCCCTTTTCTTCATCTGTCTGTCTTTTTTCTTCCTTCACCCCAGCCTTTTTCATTTTGCTCCCTCTTCTCTGCTAATGTACACAACTTGACATGCACGCCCCCCAATTTCCCATCCATCCCTCCTGCTTGTGTATTTCCCTCGACCTCCTACCCTCAGCTACACTTCTACCCTGCATTTATAACCCCCACCCCACACACACACACATACGCACACACACACTCTCCATCGCAGCGCTGACCGGAGGCAGCAGCCGCTACATGTATAGCCCGTTGCTATGTGGGCACCATGACAACCGTCATGAATTCGACATGGCGCTCACGTATCCAGGCGGATGTGAGCCTGTGTGGATGCAGCACTTCAAATGGTGCTCACGTATCTGGAGAATGAAACTCTGGAGGGGAATTGCTTTAGATTTTGACCATTCCTTTTCTTTATTCAGTGATCAATCAGTCTGTATTTGTTACTGTACGTTCATGTGTCATGAGATAAGAGGGAACTGTCAATTTCTTTCAGCCCGGTCACACTTACAGATACTGCAACACTCCATCTCTCCACAGCAGTGTAAAAAATGATCCTCCACTGGTTGCATCTTAAACATATCTGTTCCTGTTTTTTCCTAAAATCTTAAGAAACAGAAGCTATACATTACCACGCCCTCCCCATCATGTATGTAAAATATAGCCTTCAAGAGACAATCATTTAATTAGATACGATCTACCAAGACATATACAAGGTATACATTTCCAGTCTTTAAGCAGCAGGGTGTTCATTTACCGTTAATAAGAGTGCTTTTGGGCTTTTATGTTTCAAACACTGCTCCACACAGAACATGCGACACTGAATGGCTACAGGACTCCACGTTGTCAATTGGATTTTTCTGTTAGATTCCTGAAAAATGAAAGATACTAAATGAGCTGTCTTTAAGTCAAGATACAGTTAATGTTTTCACTCCCAGATACTACGTTTAATCTAACAAAATGTGTTAATACATTTGAAATTGCCAATTACTGTATATGTTTTCTGTTGGGCAAACCGCTAGTTCCAATTTCTGTATTTTTTGTGTCTTCACCACTTTCATACTCTACATTTCAAGAGCATTAACCATTTAGAGCTAGATTTTTATGATGTGAACTGCAAAGCATTCAGCAGGTGGCGCATTGTTTAATGAAAGGCTGGACATGGCAAAGATCATGTCAAAGCCCAGATTTTGTATGGACATTTTACCAGTGAACATACTTTGGACTGGTCAGGGTAAAGATAAGATAAATGACTGTGTTTTGTATAAGAACTTGAATCACCACACAATCCCTGATTAAACTGCTCAATGGCAACTTGTTCGAGGAAGCCATCAGAGGCTATACATGGCTAATTTCTGTATAGACTTCCGGTAAGAACCACTGTTTCTTGGAGTTGCTATGTAAAAACAAAACAATGCCCAACTGCTCAAAAGATAAAACACAACAACACTTACTCATAGACTGTTATTGCTCTTAAGAAATGTTAAAAAAAAATTACTTCAATCAGACTCAAACCTGGTCCGGGTCCTATTTTAGAGCCCATGGGTTATTTATTAATTCATTGTTTTAACAAAGCATTATACAATATAGATTTTAATGTTAAATCGAATTTTGTATTAAATATAGGTACTGTATATGTATATTTCCTTATTTGTATTTAGACAAGTAAAACATATTATCAATACATTTTAGATAAATTCTTAATATTTTATAATGTTTTTTTTTTTATAAATCTCAAATAGCGCATTGATTCAATGCCGTCAATTACATGAGTGTCTCAGTCTGTCTTGCGCCCAAACCTCGCCTCAGAACGTCCACAGCGGTGCATGGCGTCTCGTCCACACCTGCACCAGCTGGAAGATGGCATATCAGCCATGCGTCACAGACTATGAGCTTTATTCAAGGCATACAACTGAGCCCTTATTGTTACTCGTCTCATAATCAAGTATTTCATATAAAATATTATTTTTTCATTGTAATACAATGTTGATTACTCAAGCAGCAATTAAAAAACACAAAACACAAAAAAATAAAACTTACAAGGAGCCAATGTCACAAATGACAAATGGCCAGTTTGGACCAGTTGAATATACCTCAGACAAATGTGCCAGTGTACAGTGAGCGCTCTAATCTGTCCTTATGCTGTTTCTGCCAAACATAGCTGTGCCACTTGTCCACCAGCCACTGTTGCCCAAAAGGCCACACTGCAAAACGGCTTTGTTACACGACCAATATGTTAGATACATCACTAAAGACTGCATGGATGCACCCTGAATTCAAACATAGCTGTTTTCACACTGCTCATGACCAAACACCCACCCACACACATTCACACAGGCTGCTTTGCAACGACGGGTGCTCAAGGAATTAAAGGATACAGTTTGAAGGTTGGAGGCCTAATGCTCTAAATATAAACTCTGCTATTATGTAAGTGAACACATAAAACATCAAACTTTTGCAAACTTTTCTAATGGTTTCAACTTGTGAAGCCAATTTTATTATCCTGACTTTCAACAAATGTTTGCAGCATGTGATGTTCACAGCACCCGAGCTTTTTAGAAGTTTGGTAATCCAACCTTAATGGGTGAAAGTAAGAGGCTCCTCCTGCACGCTACAACAGATGTATTACATACGCCAATGACCTCTCCTTGTGCGGAGTACTCAAATATTTCTGGTAGCATCTTGTGTTTAATTTTTTGGATCTGTCAGTTTGTCTGACAATAACATCATGGTTGTTTCAGAACAGATTCTTGGCATCAACATTCACAACAAGATGTGGTATTTTGTAAATGTGGTTGTATTAGTCATTTATTCTCCTCAGTGAATAGTCAACATACTACCAGTTTGGAGAAGCAGACAGGAACAATGTCTAACGTCCATTTTAATGTGTTGCTCATAGAGAGAAGGCCCTTATTTTCATGTGGTCACAATGAAGTGCTTCACTAATCAACGCTAAATTCTGGGGTATATACACCAGAAGCTGCTATACATAGATATATATATAAAAAATGCATGCAAATATCTTCTATGTAATTGCACTAATCATAGTTTGACGTTTAATAAGCTTTGTTATTTCTGGTTATTAGCAACAATACATAACACAAACCATCAGTTATTCTCAAAACTGGGAGTGTGATGACTATTATCTACTGTTAATAAATCCTCAAGTGGGGTATCCTATGTAAGCACTTTTACAAAATACTGGACGAGCCATCTAAATCTTTACATGTCCTTAAAAAGACTACTAAACAACACACTTGGTTTTGCCTCAGTGACACTTTTATCTGATGACACTTCAACGCTCCCTCAAAGACGCCTCAGCTCGGCTCACCTTAGAGACCCTTCTCTAAACACACATGCACACTCCTGACAGCCAAAGGCCTTTGGGTTTGCTTTGTCATTATCAAGTGACAAATGACCTTGTGAGTGGCTGCTACATTAAAATGGAATGTGTTTTGCGAAGCTTGAGGGACTGGAGTCTGCGAGCGTCAGTCAAGGCTAAAGGAATTTTAGGTAAGGTAGATGCAAACACACGAGTGATGGGAGCCTCTCAGTTGGAGCGCACTGGATCATTGCCTTCACATGCAGTCATTTTATACTTCACATTTATCTAAAAATACTTTCCTTTTACCTGACTCTGTCAAATAGAACTGCTCCACAGTACATTGTGTGTTCCACAGTAACCATTGGACACAACGAGCAGGAAAGGCCAGGATTTGGTCATGAATACTTTGCTTGGAGCAGTTAAAGATGGATTTGAGAATTTAGCTGCAGCACAAGATGCTTTCCTTTGCTTTGCAGAAAAACAAACTGTTGTTTCTCAATGACCTGTCACAAATAGTTTAAGACAATAGAAAAAAATGACAATGTCTTTAGTTTACATCACAGTGTAGATTTCTGGTTTTACTGTGTAATGTAAATGGATTTACATAATGCTGTTGCATGTTTTCTGTTGTTCAAAGCCTGGACTTAATGCATTACTCATAACTTCTTGTTATAAGAGCTACTTTTCTATAAATGTTAGATTAAATGAGGCAACATAAATTACTGGACCCTCCTAGAAGGAACAAAACGCATATGCACATGGTCCCAATTGAGTTATTATATGAATTGTAATAAATTTATCATTTATGTAGGCTTTATGTTTTAGTGGCATAATTATATAATGAAGCAATATTTGCAAAGATGTGTGCGCGATCCTAAAACACCACAATATTATCTGAACACGTCAGAAATCAAAGAAATTATGGTCACATATGTGAGCATACCATTAAATCAGAGCCAATGTTACAAGTATGTAAGCGTGTTAGCCGACTAAGAAACATTGCAATTACTGCAGTTCTAGTAGTTCAGTTCAGAGTAAGATGTGTACATACACAGAACACAAAACCAAGGTTATTTCAATTAATCTTGTGTCCACTGCGCATAGTTTTTTTTCATTTTGTGTGGCTAAGTTCCTGTTCAGATTTAAATGGTAAATGGCATGCATTTATATAGCGCTTTTCCGCACCCTTCTCGGGCAAAGTGCTTTACATCGTGCTTCCACTCACCCCATTCACACACATCCACTCCTGGGGCAGACAGAGAGGGGGGCTGCCACACAAACAGCGCTCAACCTTCTCCTACCACCACCAAACACACCTCCACAGTCACACACATTCATACACCAGTGCTACGGACACTGGAGGCAAGTGTCTTGCCCAAGGACACAACGACAGTATGAACTGTGGGGAGAGCGGGAATCGAACATACTACCTTCCGGTTGAAGGACGGCCACTCTACCACTGATATGGAATTACAATTCAGTGTTCAAGTCACAATCACCTGCTCATTCTTAAATATGATTTTTGAAGATAGATTTGGAATTGGCATGAGAGACAGATGATATCTAGAGAGAACAGGAATGTGTCCTGTTATGAAACTTTTGCAATTGTATATTTTTTTTGCAAAAGCACGAATAGTCTTTTTCTTTATTTATTTTTTAAAATATGAAAATAATTGCAACATCTGCAGCCATCATTTAACCTGCTTCTCTGATTTGGTCTTTTTCTTGCCTGATATGATAACATTACATATTATATCATTAATGGATGTATTTATTACACTTCTGCATGACTTGTCTATAAAACCTGTCTACAAGACCTATCTACATAATCTAGACATCAGATCTAGATTTTGGAGCATGTAAACAGCTATGGCACCCTGCCAGAACATGCTGTCTATGAACAAACACAGAGAAAAAAAACTCTAACAAATTATATTTACTCCCTAAAATTAAATTAAATCCCTAAACCAAGCAAGAATGTGCACACAAAAAGAGACATTAGGGGGCTTCTCCTGTAGCAGTGCTCACTTTAGTGCTTTGGGCAACTGTACAAACAGGAACAGGAAGTATTTGTAATAAAATGGCTCTTGGTTTGGAATGGTCAAGTATATACTGCGACATTTTACAGAAAAAAGAGAATTTCTCTAGCTTTACTATTTTAAAACCTTTCTCTGATTCCATACATGCACAGACCAAAGCTATGGCTATGCATACAATCATAAAATAATAATGGTCATTCTCTGTGAGTGCAACGCGCTGTGTTGATCCCAAACTAGTTTCTAATCAGGCCTTGAGCTCTTTTGTCAACTGTGGTCTCCAAGGCCATGAAATGTCAACTTCCAAACATCACACTGCAGTCTACTATTATCACCATCTGTAATATGTTCACTGTAAATGTTCTGCAACCCCCCAAAAAACAAAAAAACAATACGATTGTAGAATGAGACAATATGAAAGAAGCAGTGTTGTTTTCTTTTCTTTCGCATCTGTGGAATGTCTAAGATCCCATTGGCAGGAATTTGCAAACCTCAGCGGGGAAAACATAAATTCCTTTTGTTTTCAAGACATCGTGAGGAAGGAATTTGTGGAATTTGTCCAAAAAATAAAAAAATAAAAGGCACAGAAAACACAGTAACGTTTGGGCAGGGTAAGCAAAATGAGAGAATGTCAAACGAGGGCAGAAAAACACTTGAAGACTGAAGAGCTATTTGTTGAACGGAGCAGAATGAGAGCTAGTTAGCACGCTGAATGGCTTTATTCAATTATGTTAAAGGAAAGCACACGGCTCCCATTTGGGAATTTGCCCATGATATGCCTATAACACATGGATGTATGGACACGGTGCATAGCATAGACATATCAAATGAGGCTTCAATTACAATTACCTGTTCTATCTTGTTAGCTTGTTTGTTTTCAGACTCGTGCTAATGGCCACATAAGCGTCTATTGTTCCTAAGCAGCGGCGGAGAGTGTCACTGCAAGAATGCGGGGTCAGCACTCAGAAGGATTGGCACCTTTAATAGTGAAAATCGCTGGATAAACACTCTTAAGATTTCCAGGAGCTTTCTTAAAGTTGCCATCCCAGCTAAAATTTCTAGGTCACGCTGTGGAGGAGAAAAACAAGCCTCTGAGCGAAAGCTACACTGACACTGGCCGCACTGATCAGCTGATTAGTTTGGACTAAATCCGGAGCAAAAACACTGTTTTTTGCCGAGCCCTGCTGATTATTGATCTTTCTGCCTACTTGTTTGTCTCTGTTGGGTTGATTCAAATGGATCAGAAGGTAAATCTAAAGGATGCTCTGACTTTAATGGGATGGGGACAAAAAGGAGTCTGGGCTCTTTTTGGCTTAGTCCAAAACTTTTGAAATGCTATATAACTCTTAAATAAAGCAGTCTGGAGAGAAACAGCAGCCATACATAACACAGAATTATCCAACAAAGATGGCAGTATAATAAACCATGCAAAAAATGTATCATGATGACGTTACAGGAATATTATGTCACCTTCAGGACCACACCATCTAAGGGCTGCAAGTTCTGTCAAACATATTGGCCTTTTATTCCTCGGTTGTTGTTAACAGTCTCACTGCTTTTGTTTACAATAAGCACAAAGAGAAACAACAAAAAGCATGTTGACTGATGCATTGATATTACTTTTTGGTGCAAAATGTCTCAAGTGTCCAGCCTTTTAGCATGCTGTTAATGTTTTTAAACTTTGTGTTTGTTTATGTGCTGAAGGTCATGCTGTTTGTTGCTAAAAACAGTAGCTCTCAATACTCTGAAGACACCGTTCATTGTTAGGCCTAAAGTTCTTAAGGTTATAAGCCTACACTGCTACACAAAGAGAAGAAATACTTATCAACTTACTTTATGCAGTTTCTCGGCGGCCGACTGGATGCTGACCTTGAGTGATGTTAGGTGGCTCTGTTTTGTGACGACAGACCCACCTAAATGACTTTGAGGCTAGAAATGGAAAAAAGGCAATCTTTAATTTTTCATTCAATTCATGTGATATGAAATTTCCTTTTAATTTAATGTAAAAGTTGCACTTTAAAGATTAGATTCTCTGTTTCCTACATAGTTACATATTATATTTCATATCCTAAAAAATTCTTAAGGTATTTTGCTTTTACAATTTCTTACTATTTGGTGCATTTCTTGTTGTGTTTGTGGGGTCTTTTAAGTTGTTGTAAATGGGAAACCATGACTTTTCTTGTTAACTATGGTGACTGACGATAGAACGTAATTGAACTGCAGCAGCCTGCACTTCTCTTCACATCTGTTGCCCTTAGAGCTAGCAGTTATTGTTTTGTTAATTTTATGCAAACTATTTTTTCCAGTGTGTATATGTGCTAGAAAAAACAAGTATGTAATGGTAAGGAAAACGGTGTGTTCATGTTCAAAAGCGCGGATTTGGTTTGATAATGGACTTAGAAGGGCTTCAAATACATGTTATGATCACACAGAGTAAATATAGAGGACAAGTGGATTGGGGCTGTCATACAAGAATTTTATTTCCATTGATTCTATTTAAAAACCAAACCATTTAGAGTCACATAGTTTGTATCAACCGTTTACGCAACAGCAATTTTTGTCCCCATACACAAAGAGTCTGTTTTGGTTTGGCCACTTGATTACACAAGGTGGTCTGCTTCATTGTTATGTAAACTGTGAAGACGCCTTCTTTAGTGAAAACATGGAAAACAGCAGCAGTTGAGTCTGGCTATACACATAAGTCGAACAACAATGGTAAAAAAAAAAATACATACAAAACATAGTTATTCATATTATATCAAATTATTTATTTATATCATATATCATTATTTGTTTGTTTACAAATTCACAAAAATCCATCTTTTTACCATTTTTAATGTAAACAACATGGTGCTGCTCTGATTGGATAAAACTGAGGTTGAATCTAATCACTGAACAGTTATTCAGTTAAAGTACGTGCCCTTTTGCAAACACTTTTAACGGGAGCCCTCCTCGATGGCACTGTGGAGCAGATAATGAACTGTGGAGCAGTTCTATCTGCCAGAGTCAGGTTACCAGAAAGTGCCATGTTGAGAAAGTTGTTGTTTTGTTTTGGTTTTGGCAGAGCGCTCCACCATTTCTTTAGCAGCGGTGATTCACAGCGTCCCTTCTGGCCTGGAAGACATACAACAGAGTTTGTGTAAATGCCAAGCCCTATAGAATATGTTGACAGCTAACCCCTTGACTATCTGTCTTCACAACCTGTTAATCACTTCTGGTTCCAGAAAGTTACTTACAAGGAAATATTAGGTTAAGTTTATTTGGCACCACATTGTATTTGTCCACTGTTTTTACTGTCCATATTTACTCAATCACAAATAATACTTTTGATCTACCTCTATACATCTTAGATAATTTATCCATAGTGCCATGATGCAAGCTAAAAAGGACAGCATAAGAAATATATACTTTTGCTACTTGTAATCAATAGTGCTCTTCTGAGAAAAGGAAATGGAAAAATATGCAGAAAAAATTGAAAGAATATTCCAAGAGGCCTTTGGCAACAGATCGCCAGAGGTCCTAAGCACCATCTGTGGGAGGAAAGCTGCCTTAGGACGGTGTCTTTTTCATTTGAGTCTTTGAAAAAACCCTCTGCATCACACAATTTCATAGAAACCCCTTTTCGAATGTTTTGATATTCAAACCTGCACACTATATTGTTCCATGTGGCCTTTTTCTGCCATAGTGTAAAAAAGATATACCGGAAAAAGGAAAGCCTATTGATGACAATGTGTAAAATGTCACTATATCAAACAGTCAATTACAGCAGTAAAAGCTGAGCAGCGGAGTGTGTGATCCTATTTCTATGCAGGTCACACTCATACAAAAATGAGTTCCCATACAACAAGGACATTTGATTTTCAATGAGGAAGAATTTAAATTATGTAGCTTTTCTCTTCTCTCTTTCTGACCACTACTTCCTTCCAAAAGAAGCATGGCCACACAGACAAATGTAGCCAGGGAACAAAAACTCTGTAGAGTGAGTCTGCCATGGTTTTGATTGCCAAAAACTAAACCCACAACACTTCCAAGTGCATGTGTGAGCAAGGACATGACATATTCTAACATGGTACATCCGTTTTTTTCTGACCACTGGCAGTTAGGTTGACGGCTGGAGAGTTGAAATATGACACAAAGTTGTTTTGAATAGCAAAATAAAAAGAACAGTGTGTCCCTCATACCTACACAACAAAAGAGATTGATTAACATTGACTCAGTAAGAAATGTAGCCATAAATACCTCAGATAACTCCAATCAACCATTCTGGTAAAGTGGCAAGGTCGAAAAGAAAAGACAGATAAGAAGGCAACAAAATCTTTTATTTGAAGTTATTGTATTGTTGGGATAAAGGCAAGACATTCCATTGAGGTGTACTTTGTGGGTTGGGTCAAACTGGAACAGTAAGGACACTGTAAATCTTGCAATTGGTGTCCTACAGTCATTAAACACAAGTTGTTCTACTTGCTGTGTGTTGTAAGTAACCAATAGCTTTCTATGAGCAGAAGTGGTCTCTGCCTAAATACAGTGATCCAAGAAATAGAATTAAATTGATATGCTGAACAAACAAGTCAACAACTCTAAATATAATATAAACAAAACAATGCAAGCGATACATTGCTGTACATTCTGTGGTCTGCATACTTTATTAGTATTTCAGTCGTCTAGTATTTGTGTGCCTCATGATGTGTCGTATCCTCCATGGGAAGAGTTTCCTAGAACAAAATGTGGTATGAAGTAAAGTTTATGAAAACAAGCAGCTTTTGTTTTTCGGGTTCCAATGAAGGACAAGGACCCTGGGGATATTTGCCCTACTGCAGCATTTTTCTTCTCATCAAACACAAAGTAAATAGTTCAAAAGACTAGCAAGTCAAATGATGTGTGCAGTGGACAAATATCTGGCAGGGATGCTAGAAGCTAGAGTGTCAAGCAAGGTGTCAGTTACATCATTTTTTTAGGGGAGGTGGGGGTAGGGGAGTTTGCACAGTATGAAGTTGACTCTGGCCACTCAACATGTTTATTGTGCCTAATGATGTGGGATGAGTCAAGCTCTCGCTGCCATAAGGTGTGAGTGGCGCTGTTTGGATGTTTATGTAAAAGCATGTGGAGGTTAAGTCAGCTGCCTGTTTGTTTGGGACAACCAGAAAAAACACAGGGAGAAAACATGATAGTGCTACAAAGCAAAGCACAATAGATACACATGCAAAACTCAATCTTGAATCTTAAAGAAGCATTATGCAAGATTTGTAAGCCACCCCCAGCAACACCCCCGTTCGAAGTGAGCAGTGATTTTGTGCTTGTACTTATTCCTGACAGAATCTGGCATACTCTGCTGATATTGTTGCACAAGCACTGGGTATACTGTGTCAAATGACTCCTAGAAAGACCAACGCTACCGTTACATTCCAGCAAGAAAGTGTGTGAATACATACATGTCTTATTTTAAATAGCATAGCAATATACAGTATTTTGTGTAACACTTCTATCTGCTCCATCGTCAGGCTGGCAGCTACTGAGTCTGCATCACTGCACACTCAATTTTACATCGCAAGTGCACTACATTTGTCAATGTCAGTCAGTACATTTACATGCACAGCTTAGTCAAACTACACACAGAGCTTGATAAGGCCAGTTAATTGTACTGTCTTTGTCTATGCACGGAAGAAAATTCAGCTATTAAGTCAGATACGCTTCACTGTGGGTTTGTTCCCAAGGCTGGCCGACATTGGAGCAGTGCTGATGAACTCTAAAGCAAACATCTAATACTAAAAATATTATCAAAACACACATTTTCAAACTAGACAAAACGCTGGATTATGCCATCATTGTTCTACTTGATGTGTGTAGCAAGCAGCCAATAGCTTCCTGGCACTCAAATGTTACGTCATTGTTTTCACTTCAAAATGAACATAATGGGAAGTTTGATCACCATCTTCATGTAAACATATGGCCTAACTGAAATAAGATCTTTGTGTTTTGGAAAATTGTGTTGTCATGGATATGGCTTATGACAAGAGCTAGAATAGCCTCTTGTCTCCATTTGCAACCCATCTTATGGCAAGTTTATCACCATTCCAGTGAGACTTAGACATTTCCATGCATTTTAAGGTATAGTGAGACAATGATAATGATCGGAAATTGAGTGTGAACACACCCACAAACTTGATATAAAGTGTAACTACGTGCTATTGTGTCAGACAGGTACCTTTAGCAAGTCCGTGAGGTTGAGCATGCATTTTGTATTTAAAGCTAACCTATATTTACCATATTAGTAAATAAATATCACATTTGAAAGTTTTGATTCATTTATTTCTAATATTATTTCTTTGCTCTTGTATAAACACAAATCATAAAACATTGAATCACAATATATAAAATTGTTTTAGTGGACATGTTTATTTAAAAAAAGAAGAAATTCACAGATTTGTATTCAGTCAAGTGGCAAATGCACTCGACCAAACTATGCTGCCCAAATGTCCTTGTTTTAGGTCCAGCGACACACACTGCTATTATTCACATCATTCATCAATAAGCTGCCTTCAATGGCTAAGTAAAAGGCATAAGAGTGCAAGGCTGAGAGCTCTTGGAGGACTTCAAAGTGATATGAGCACAAACTGGGTCACCGTGAAAGAGATGCATGCACAGCTATGGAAACCCTCACAGTCTCCATGGCAACCACAGTGTTGACACAGCTATTACCTCCTCATCTCGGCAAATATTCCATGATAAGAAAGTGTCTGTGTTGTATGCAGGAAGAAAAAAGATGTGTGGAAGCGTGGCAAATTCACAATTACCACCTCTCCACAGCGGTGCAATTCATTTTTTGCGCTTGTATTTTACTGAGGAAATCAAGATCAAACTCCGCAAAATTATTTCAGTGTGACTTGCTGTCAAGCATCGTGCACTGCACAATGAGCTTTGATACAAGAAATCAGTATCACTTTATAATGTAATGTGCTCTACACAACCTACAAAATGAATCAGAGACAGGGAGTGTACAACCTTGAGTTACTGTTGATGGATACTTTATGAAGCCCCAGAGAACTCAAAACATCCAGAAGCCTTGTGGACATATTTAGACACAGATAAGAATGTGAATGTCTAGTCAGGGGATCACTATAACAAGCATTTGAAGGCTAAAACCAACATTTTCAAATCTGGTATAGTGTTCAAGTTTTTAAACCTCAGGCCAATAGCACCATGTTGGACCTCATACAGTAGTTCCTTTAGTTTGGTGCATCTATGTGTCCATTTTATAGTTTTTGTCAATATGTCACACAACTAGAAATTGTGACATATTTCAATAACATGCATATGTATCCACATGCATATGTATCCACAGGTACCATATGAATCTTAGAATTCTGTTCAGGGTTTCTATTTATTTTGTGCCAAATCATTACAAAGTTGGCTCATGACATTTTACAATCAAATTGTCCAACAGTCCTCCATGAGCAAGCACATTACAATAGTAACTAGAAAAAACTTCCGCTCCCTAAATGTAACAGCATGCATCCTGATAACCTCACAACTATTATTAGTGCAAGTGTGTATTAGATCACATGTACACTGTGTGCACAATTGTTAGGCAAGTGATTATTTTGACCATATCATTATTTCATCCATAATTTCCAACTCCACGCTGTATAAACTTGAATCCTTATTGGATTTAATGCATTTTCAAAGGTTTTGTGGACTGATGAGATGAGAGGGACTCTTGATGGACCAGATGGATGGGCCTGTGATTGGATCTGTAACGGACACAGAGCTCCACTTCGACTCAGATGCCAGCGAGGTGGAGGTGGGGTACTGGTTTGGGCAGGTTTTATTAAAGATGAGCTAGTTGGACCTTTTGGGTTGAAAAAGGACTCAAAATCTACTTTCAGACCTACTGCCAATATACAGAAGCTTGAAATGAACTACAGAGAAAAGAAAGTTTATACAATTCATTTAAATTAAACTTAACTGAAGGT